>CM066916.1:8572493-8782400 GCA_033964015.1 Scolanthus callimorphus
CCTATAGTATACCCTTCAGACCAGTAAGGTGAGGAAATGCCATGCATGGAAGCATCGTGGTAGCTTTCTAGTTTTCAGATTTTGTAAAATAAATGTCGATTTGGAACAGAACATTACATGGCCACTTGGAGATAAGAATTTTATCTTCTCATGTTAAAAGTTTCAACACTTGAAGATAAATTGTATCTCCATGCGGCCATGTAATATCCTCTATATATCCTGCAGCAACTTAAAAAGATAACAGTTTGGAAAGCAAAGAGTTTGTTTTTTCTTCTTCAAAAGGTGTGTTTTGATAAAATTTTGAATGTCGTGCCACAGAGATGTTAACTCTATGACATCTGAGTGACAACTGACAATGAAATGCCTCCCAGGCCCGCTCCTTTTATACCGGAACCTTATGTTTAAAGCTTTTTCCCCTGGGGTTTGATTTGCAGCTTAAGGACTTCCAAGGATATTTCTCTGCTGCTTGGGGTGTGTCTTGGACCTTGTACTTCATCTTACTGAAAGAAACTGCACCTCATGGGTATATGGGGATTCTACAGACCCACATGGGATTGACAATGCTCACTAAGATTTTGTAGTACTCACAGTATTATACAAGATTTAAACAAATAACTAACTTGTTCATGTTTTTATCTGCATTTATTTGGATATATTTTGTTTTTACTAAAGTTAGCCATGCAAAAAAAGGAAAGGTATAAAGCTTGGCCAAACGGTATATATTATGGGCATTACTTTTATGAGGTATTGTAGAGAATGATCAGGGCAGTTTGATTATCCAAACAATTCACCTGTGTATGACAGGCCCATAATTCTGTGCACTGCTAGCTTGGTACCTTTCCTTTCAAGTGACTAGGGGTGTATACTTATTGAAAACACCATATGTCTTTTACTGTACATTATTTTACATTATTCCAAGTAAAAATTTAATGTGATGTATGTTGGAGTTGAAAATTTACACCCCCAATATTTTTTGGGTCAGGCTATCCAAAGTTCTTGTTGTGGTGAGTGGAATCAGAAACATATAAGTGAGTTGAAACGTGTAACACACATACATTGCTTTAGTGCCAAGCTGCGGAATATTCGCAGAATAAACAATTGAACTGATTTTGAAAATAATGTTGTTGAAAGACTTCAAGATGTTAAATGTTAGTATACTATCACTTTCCAATGTTGCTCTACTTTATTTAAGCGAAAAATGAAATATTATGCAAAGAAAACCTGCTTGGGTTAGCAGTCGAGAGTTCATTATTGACCAAATATGGTCATAAACTCGATACGAATAATCCGAAGCTTGGTTCACCGTTACATGTTTCAACTAAGTTATATGTTTCTGGTGGAATAGAATGATATAATCATTCAATTTTTTTTTAAACGTGCATTTGATAAGAGTGTGTTTCATTGAATGTAGTGAGATATTTACATATTTTTGGGGGTAGTAAAATGTTGATTGCATGCTTTTGTTTGGGCGTAAAATTTAAGCCTTTATTTTTTCAGACTATCTGCTAGATAACAGAGAGCCCTGTGCACCATGAAGCAGACTACACTGAGCCCCACAGACCACCAGACAACACCATGAGCCCTTCAGACATCAGCCAGACCTGTGTGCCATTCACACCATCAGCCAGATGACAGACACAGTGGGCCCTTCAGACCATCAGTCAGACCACAGGGAGTCCTTCACACCAACAGTCAGACCACAGGGAGCCCTTCACACCATCAGCCAGACCGCAGGGAGTCCTTCACACCATCAGCCAGATCACAGGGAGTTCCTCATACCATCAGCCAGACCACAGTGAGCCTTAACACCATCAGCCGGACCACAGGGAGTCCTTCACACCATCAGCCACACCACAGGGAGTCCTTAACACCATCAGCCAGACCACAGGGAGTCCTTCACACCATCAGCCACACCACAGGGAGTCCTTCATGCCATCAGCCAGACCACAGCGAGACCTTCATACTATCAGCCAGACCACAGTGAGCCCTTCATACTATCAGCCAGACCACAGTGGGCCCTTCATACCATCAACCAGGCCAGTGAGCCCTTCATACCATCAGCCAGACCACAAGGAGCCCTTCATACCATCAGCCAGACCACATGGAGCCCTTCATACCATCAGCCAGACCACAGTGAGCCCTTCATACCATCAGCCAGACCACAGCGAGCCCTTCATGCCATCAGTCAGACCAGTGAGCCCTTCATAACATCAGTCAGACCACAGGGAGTCCTTCACACCATCAGTCAGACCACACACTACTGGAGAGAAACCTGTGATTTTCCTGTGGTTTTCCTGTGAAAAATCACAGGATTTTCACAGGAAAACCACAGGAAAATCACAGGTTTGTAAATTTTGGAAACCTGTGATGATGGTCGTTTTCACAGGTTTGAAACCTGTGAAAAACCTGTGAAAAACCTGTGAAAAAAACCTGTGAAAAAACCTGTGAAAAAACCTGTGAAAAAACCTGTGAAAAAAACCTGTGAAAAAACCTGTGAAAAAACCTGTGAAACTAGGGAGAAATGCTGTGAAAATTCACATGGATTCAGTTTTTTTTACAGATCAGAAACTGCCTGACTTACCCCAACTGAGTTCCTCTAGTTAGTTACCCCAGGTTAAATGTCCAAACTTTAAAAGTTGTGATTGTACGGGATTGTATGAAATGTCATATAATATTAGTTAGGAATATAGATGGAAATTATGGAATCTACATGGGATATCAAATAAGCATGGCTTGAATCCCACCTTCTACCTGGCATTCCATCTTGAAAATATTTGAGATACTAACTACAGGTAAGAGATACAAATCCTGAGAATAACATATCAAGTATCCCAGACCCGGAGGGGGACTCCCTATATTTGAATGCTAGGGGTGACCATCTTATTTTTTAGGGGTTGAAATCGGCGATCTGGTATTTGTTAGGGGTTCGAAAATACAAAAAGGGCATGGTAAGAAAAAATAGGTCTTTTTTAGGGGGTTCTCACGAAAATAAGGGACAGGTCAAAAATATTTCAAAGAATGATAGTGTATTTGAAACTCGAGAGGATACATGTGATGTATATCAAATAAACAACCCAGAATAAAATTTAATTAAAATTTTTTAGGGTGGAAATTTTTTCCCATCAGGTATTTTTTAGGGTCAAAATTCGAGTTTTCCGACTGTCACCCTAGCATTTTTACCTTAGAGTCCCCCCTCCCCAGGATCCCAGATCCCTGACCAAATGCATAGGCAGAAATAACTTTTCTTTCCCATACAGAAATGGCAGTTTGCAGGTTTTGTTGATCGAAATGGCTATCCTAACAGTTAACCATAGAGACAATGTGAAATAAGGCAGGATTTGTGTTGCATTTTCTATATAATATATTTGGAATTTTTCCAATGTTTCCATTATTTTAGGTTTCAAAGAGAGGGGCCCAGGCCCTCATTTTGCTCATGTCACCTCATTATTTTGCTCATTATTAAACATAAGACACCTTTTTCACAGCACAGCTTTGTCATGAATTTTGAATGGTTCAACGTCAATAGCAAGAACACTGTGTTCAATATGATTCAAAAGTTGTGTTCTAGGTTAGACACTGTTTAACATGCATTGAAGCATTGAGTCTCGTAGGGTTCTTCTTAGGGTTTTTCTCTCCAAATGAAGATTCAAGAAGGCTTACTAGCTGGAGATATGATGAGCTGCTTGCCAAACCAGTGTCCAGGTATCCCCAACCTCGCTAAAAAGAGTTGTCTTTTTCTGGATGCACTTGTTGGTTTTTTGTTTTGTTTTGTAAAGACGACAATATGGCCAGTGTAGTTGCTTTTCAGTTGTAGAAACAAAGGTATAACAACAATCTTGCTTGAGTCTTGAGTTTGAGATTGTTTTCTTGCACTAAAGATGCTTGAGTATATGGTTCTTTGCATAACTCCCGCCAGTGCTTTGTACTCATTTGCCCCCTGGCTATAGATTCTTGATTGGTTCCCATTCCAGTACCATCTGATCTAGCAGCTAGAGCAGCCAAGAGTTTTGTTGATTGCAGTTGCATTCAGGAACTTTGTAACTTGATTAAACTGTGTGGATGCAAGCAATGAACATATCTTGCTTCAGCAATAGTAGAAATTAGTTTAATAAGCAGTCTTGGTAGACGGCTAGCTTTCCAGGCACCTACACTGTACATTTAGCTATAAAAGTAAATGTAGACCAGTATGCACATGTCTACCTTTCCTGGTGGCAAATGATACATGGTTCAGAAATCAAAAGCTCTGCTTACTTCTATGACATCCGTACTTGTAAAAAAATTCCTGGCTATGTGCCTTAACAACGTTAAACATTTACCAAACGTTCAGGGATGTCAACCCCAATAATCTTTGGAGACCGCTTTCAAATGGCGAAATTTCATGAAATTCTCCCGAGAGAAAATTCAGTAAATGTATGGCAGTTTTTCTTGATGTTTTCCCGGTAAACTAAGCGAAAAATCTTGACACTCCTGACCAAACCAGAAGAGTTGACATCCCTGCACCTTTCGTCTGGTTCTAGAGCTTGTTCATGAAGAAATTATTGAAAAAACTCACAAAATGCAGAACGGTTTCTTTTACTTGCTGTTTACTTGACCTTCGGCTTTCGCCAGTTTGCGAGTTTGAAACAAAATACACTTTGAAATGCACTTTGGTGCATAGAGATATTAAAAAAAGTAAGCTTACTACAACGCAACGTTTAATATGAAACTTAGCTGTGAGTCGTGACAGAGATGGCAGACATGTACGGGTTTTTACACGATGAAGTTTCAAACGTAACAACAAAACATATTAAACTTAATCATATATTAAAATAAACAAATACTTGCCTATCTACGTTGTAGCTTCTAAGTTTCTTTTCAATGTTGACACAGCAGAGGCAAGACTGAAAACCATAGTTCTCCCCACGACTGTTTCTGGAGGCGAAAACGAGCGATTTCACCACTCTACCGCGGATGCCTCGATTTTCCCGCCTTTTTTCCAAGAAGTAACCAATGAAAATAGAGTACTGGTGTCACGTGATCACACGCTCGGGATGCCTGTGTTGTGGTGAAAGGAATCAAACATGGCGCCCACACAGTCTTTCAGTCTTCTTCTTTCAGTTGCTCCTCTTCATAATTATGAAAGGAAGTGTCACAATGTCGCAAAAATAGCATATTTAAAAGGTGGGTTGAACTGCTAAACGACTGAAGCTTTTTGAAGGCTCTTCTAAAGGTGTTAAAGTTTTTTTGTCACGTTTATGCCTGTCTTTGATGGTGGGAAAAGACCAGTTTTTCGTTAACTTCGAGCTCAAGCACACAATTTTATGTTTTATTTTTTCACAGTACCCAAATTTTAGTTTACCTAGAAGTGCATTCCACCTGTCAAACCCAGAAGTTCTGAAATCTGGAGAACTCGTCGGAACTGATCTCGTTCCCCCGAGTCTTTCCCGAAACCTTTCTGAATCCGAAAACGTCCGAACGCTTGCCGAATCTTTACCGAAGGCGCGGACTTCCGTTAACTTTTTTGTACCCTTATATATGAATGAAAATCCTGGAGATTTGATGCTGGAAAATGGAAAATTTGTTAAAGATCCTGGAGAATCCCGGGAAGATCTAGAGAGCTGGCAGGCCTATGAAAGTGGTTGAATTTTTTTGAATTTTTATATTTAGCAAATCAAATTTGTCAGAATATTGTGTGGTCACAAAAAAGAGAGGGGGGAGGTCTGTCTGTCCTTCAGTCGGTAGGATGTTTATTGTTTTTTGTATTTTAGAGCTGAGCAGTATTTTTTAGGGTGTCAATTTTTTCTAACAGGTATTATTTTAGGGTGGAAATTCTGGCTTCCAGACGGTCATCCCTACCATTTTAACCTTCAAGGACCCTCTGGGGGTTATGGAAAAGGATGCAGATAGTAGGGATTTGAGGATTCTGTGCAAAAAAATAGTGACAATGGTCAGGATCAGATGGCTTCCATATTGCTCCTAATACTGTATAGCTTCTTAAATTTCATTCAATTAATTAAATAATTAATTTATTAATTGATAATTGAATGCAAATTTTTAAGGCACAAAAAAGATGCAGCCTGCAGTCTTAATGCATGTTCACAAACAAACAAATTCTTATAATGCAGATAATAATGCTAGTGAGTTGCCAATGGTCCAGAGCTGTAATTGAAACTCCAGGAATTTAGAGTGGTGTTAATATGACTGTCGTGAAACCAACCGCAATACCATTTCTGAATAAAATGTATGGGAATAATTAAAAAATAATGGTGAATTACTCACGACAGTCATGTGAGATCCACTCTATCACCTCTAAAATCATTCCAAACTGTGAGAAATCCACCTAACCCTCTCTATTATTTTTGCTTAAGGGATCAAAATTTGAAAAAGATAATTGAAAATGAAATCAGAGGATTCTGAAAATCTTGCTAGTTTGTGACCAAAAAATATTACAGGTTTTTCACAGGTTTATCTCACAAGTTTCTGGAAAAATAAATCACAGGATTCATAAAATCATACTTATTTCTGGCCCAAAAAAATTCACAGGGTATTTCACATGGTTTATCACACAAGTTTCTAGGAAAAAATAACTTGAAACTATTATCACAGGTTTTTTCACAGGTTTCTCTAACTAGTCATCTAGGCAAAACTAATAAAAATATTATCACAGGTTTTTCACAGGTTTTTCACAGGAATTATTCAATTATATTTTCACAGGTTTTTCACAGGTTTTTTCACAGGAATTATTCAATTATATTTTCACAGGTTTTTTCACAGGTTATTTTCACAGGTTATAATTTCACAGGTTTTTCACAGGTTTGTTGTTGGACATTCATCTGTCTGAAATTGGTCCAAAATAAAATCACAGGTTTTTTTCACAGGTTTTCTGAATTCACAGGTTTTTTCACAGGAAAATCACAGGTTCCTCTCCAGTAGTGACAGGGAGTCCTTCACATCATCAGCCAGACCACAGGGAGTCCTTCACACCATCAGCCAGACCACAGGGAGTCCTTCACACCATCAATCAGACCACGGGGAGTCCTTCACATCATCAGCCAGACCACAGGGAGTCCTTCACACTATCAGCCAGATCAAAGTGAGCCCTTCATACTATCAGCCAGACCACAGTGAGCCCTTCATACCATCAACCAGACCAGTGAGCCCTGCATACCATCAGCCAGACCACAGTGAGCCCTTCACACCATCAGACAGACCACAGGGAGTCCTTCACACCATCAGCCAGACCATAAGGAGTCCTTCATACCATCAGCCAGACCACAGGGAGTCCTTCATACCATCAGCCAGACCACAGTGAGCCCTTCATACTATCAGCCAGACCACAGGGAGTCCTTCAGACCATCAGCCAGACCACAGTAAGCCCTTCATACCATCAGCCAGACCACAGTGAGCCCTTCATACCATCAGCCAGATCACAGTGAGCCCTTCACACCATCAGCCAGACCACAATAAGCCCTTCACACCATAAGCAAGGTCATAGCAAGCCCTCCAGAGCATCAGCCAGACTACAATGAGTCCTTCATACCATCAGTCAGACCACAGTGAGCCCTTCATACCATCAGCCAGACCACAAAAAACACTCCAGACCATCAGCCAGACCAGCAGTAACGAAAGAAAAATGTGTTTACCGCGCGCCGTTCCTTCATATGATGGTCTGGAGGAATTTTTTGGCCTGGGGTGTTTTTGGCCGCAAAAACGTTACTATGCCTAAACAGCATAGTAATTCTGCACCATATTGCTATCCCTTCTGGCTTCTGGGGGGGGGGGGGGGGGAACTCCCATATTTTTTGGTCAGGGATGATTGTCATATCTTTTAGGGGTTATTAAATCACGGGTGTTGGTCTCCTTTAGGGGTAACCTTGATGTGCAATAATGTAAGGTAGATTGGCATCTTTTAAGGGGTCTACCACAGCATGAAACCTTTAAGGAAGAGAGAGTCTTGTCGATAAGACGATAAATTAGACATTATCAAAGGTATTTTAATCAAAGATGGAAACTTCTTGATGGGTATCTTTTTGGGTAAATATTATTTGTGCCATGCCCTTTTTGGTTTCTGCAACTGAAAATTCTAGACGATCATCCCTGACCAAAAAATATGGGAGTGTCCCCCAGGTAATATAGTTGCAGGGATGCCAACATCTCAACTTATCTCAAGAACTGAGCTTTAATGTACATGATTATTTTTATACCAAAATATAGCACTTGGAGAAATTGAGCAAAATGACATTGAGGAAATTTGATATGGGAAGAGGAAAACAAATCTCACGGCTGCAAAACAGGGAGTGTTGGCACCTTGCAGGGGAATCTATAGTGAATACATCCAGGGGGATGGAGGGGGTACTTTATTCGGATAGTAGGTATGACCATGTTTTTATGGGTTAAAATCTGCGATCCGGTAATTTTTAGGGGTTCTTTGAAATATAATGGTGTGCCGAAGAAGGTATTTCAGGACTGAGAAGTATTTTTTAGGGTGGAATGTTTTTTATCAGGTATTTTTACAGTTGAAATTTGGGCTTCCTGATGGTCATCCCTACCATTTGAACCAGTTATGCCCCCCCCCCCCCCCCCCCCCCTCATGAAGGTATTGTCAATTTAGTGACCTAAGTTTCTCAAATCTCAAAAACTAATTAATTGGAAGGCGAAGTTTGCTCCCTTCATGGTGTGGTTATGGATTTTTGGGGGATTACTGTACACTTATACGTTTTTTTTTATAATTCTGCAAACTCCCCACTCCCCAAATTGCTTTTTTTATTTACATTTGAAGCCTAGTCCTTATTAGTTCCAAAAAACCTCTCAAAAACTGGGCGAAATACCAAGAGCTGTTCACTCGTTTGATTGACGGAAGCCAGACCATGGTTTGTCAGTTGGTGTAGAGTTTGCAGAATTATGAAAATGGCAGTAATTTACTGATTTGTATACTATTTCAGGAACATGATTGTAAGCTGTAATGGTTATAAAGAAAACAACAACAAAGTCCCACAAAGCCCTGAGGGCCCAGCTGTAAATGATGCTCCACACGTCAAAACTGGTAGGTGTGTCAGTTCACTGCAGTCTAACTACTGAGGCTCCTGTACAAGCTCCAAACTGCTCATCAGACAGTATCTCTTCAGCTCTGAAGGCTACAACTCAAGGGCATCAGGGCATTGTCATCCACACCTTTCAGGTGTCTTACATGATTGATGTTGTCATGGTGATGGTAGGTACAGATACATGCAGTACATTTGGCTGATCACACTTCTGATTAAGGTAGCATGCCAACTTGCGATAGCAAATCAAACTACATATTCATGGTTGGTGGGCAAAAAAAAATTACTCGCATGCTCTTTTAAAGCTTGTAAGGCATCCTAATATGATCCAAGTCCTTGGCGGGTTCGGATGAGAAGCTCTGCTACTAAAATGTTAGGTTAAGCAGGGAATTAAGGGTTAAGGTTTGTTTCAGAGAATTTTTAAAAGTATGTTTTATACAGTTTTTTTTATTTGTTTATTCAAAATTTATTCATCCAGAATTTTTTCATTCAAAAGTTTTTCATTTTTAATTAGGAGCACACTCTCTGGAAATAAAAACTAAACATAACCTTATAAAAATATAATCGGACTCAAAATTGGCAATGATTGATTTTCCTAGGACTAAATTATCAGAAAACACATAGATTTGATAAAATGTGATTAGGCAACATAAAAATAAATGTCACAACTCGTTTTGTAAATTCCAGAAATAGGTCAACAAATATGATTGCAATAATGGTCTCTGAATAGTTTTCATTTTAATGGCCTCATAAAAATTAAAGCCCAATAGTTAACCTACATCCTTTGCAGTCCTAGTCAGGGTAAGAGTTGACTTTCCATATAATATGAAAAGTCGATGCAAATTTGAAGTTTGAACTTGTGATATGCGAATAACAATACAGTAAGAAACCTCTTTGGAAATCAATCAGCGTAACACACGGCGGTCAGTAACAATATATCCGAATGAAAATAAAGTGCAAAGGTTGCTTGTTGACAAAGGCATCCTAATATGATCCAAGTCCTTGGCGGGTTCGGATAAGAAGCTTTGCTACTAAAATGTAAGGTTAAGCAGTTTGATATTATCAAAATAAAGACACCAAATTTCAACATGGATTCTAACTAAAGTACAAATCACTTGCATCAAGTCACAGTTACTAATACATTGAGTCAAGTAAACCCCAAAAAAATCCATTATGGGCAGGTTGCCTCAACACCTTGAAATTATTTTCTTAAATGATAACTGTAAAATATCCAATTCCTCATTTCAATTAATCTTATAAATATTTTCTAGTAATTCACCGATCCCAAATTCATTCATTCTACCTCCTTAGTGACACTGTTGCTATGTTGGACAGGCCAAAATGTTTCTTTGAGATAGAGCATGGAAAAGAAACTAATTGCATCAATTTGTTAAAGAGGCTGACTCAGAATGTTTAGTCTTTTTTATGTTTTTGGAAAAAATGTTTCAAGTATGTTGGGCAGATATTTCATATTCCACTGGGAATAACCGCCCATTGTTTGTTTGCTAACTGAGCGAAGGTGGGATCGGTATGCTAATTAATGATTTTCATGTGTTAAACTGAAAATCGAAGATTGCTGATCCATCATGTAATTTTGCCTTTGGAAATTGATTCTTTTAACAGTAAAGAAATATCTAAATATTTAGAATCCTTAAGAATAAATAAATCCCCAGGAAGGGATAAACTGTGAAAATAATATAAGTCAAACTTGAACATACTTGTAAAATCAGCAGGCTATTGAAAACATGTGACCCTCTTTGGGAAAACGTATAATAACGATTTAGCGTTTAATGAAAAAGTCGTTTATGAAGCGTTTAAACGATCTCACAAATCGTTTAAACGACTTTGAAAATCGTTTATACGATTTGAAAATTCGTTTAAACGATGTGGGAAAACGTATAAACGAATGATGAAAGCGTTTAAACGAGTAACAAAATCGTTTATACGAATTGAAAAATCGTTTATACGAGTGGAGAAAGGATGTTCGCTCCACGTTGGAATTCGCTTTAGAGAGGTAGCGAGCATCCACGTTCCATAGCGAGTTATAATTCGGTTTGCGTTCGGGCACAAAGAGCGACTCCATACTTTTCACCGTTGTTTTAAAGCCTGGTAAGTACTACTACAATTTGCCAAGGGAGACTTAAAACTTACGAGGTCAAATTATGATTCAATGTCAAAGTGTATAGATAGCGTGAAATAATTGTTTTGTTTTAATCATGATCCAAATGGCGCGACACTTCACGTGGAAAGCGAAGCGAACTGAAGTAGAAGATGCGAGATTGAACGAGTTGCTTTCAAGCACAGAAAAGAAAAGCCATCGGTTTTTATGGGGTACATCAAAACAGTAAAAATTACAGCAAAAGAATGAAGTTTTGCACTTGACTGCACTGTACTTACCTAATGTTTCCTGTCACGCAACTACAAAGTTGGTCGGTCGCGTCGTCGCGTGATACCAAATAAATACTATACTTCTGCGTCTGATTTCCCCAACGCGAATATGTTTTTTTCTGCTATCAATGCCATAAAGCCAGTTAATAACCTTCTCCGGCTATTTGTTTTCCGTTTTACTTCTTGTGAGAAACACAGAGCATTTCGTCGTGTAGCGCATTCGCGAAAGGTCAAGTTAATTATGCATTCAAAACAATGCGCTGAAACTCGCACATTTTATTCAATCATTCCGAATTCATTATTTCCTTCCCTTGGTGTTTCCTTCTCTCGATTTTCTCGTTTAATTTTCGTAGATGCATCTTTTGATGTTCAGATTAGTTACTGGATATTATAATTATTATAATTAAGCGTGAACTTTATTTTATTTTCGCATAAGTGTTCGATCGAGTTCGGACATTGAAATCTCCGGGAAATACGCGTAATGAATACGCGCTGGGTAAACAAGTTTTTGTTCCGTGGCTTTTAGGTCGGTTTGGTGAGGGTGTCTGTTTATGTAGATCGTTTATACGTTTGGAAAGTCGTTTATGTGTTTTGGAAAGTCGTTTATGTGTTTTGGAAAGTCGTATATACGTTTTGGAAAGTCGTATATACGTTTGGAAAGTCGTATATACGTTTTGGAAAATCGTTTAAACGATTTGGAAAGTCGTTTACCGTTCGTTTATTTTGGCCATTAAACGGAAAATCGTTATTATACGTTTTCCCAAAGAGGGTCACACATGGATTCTGATTATTTACCCATCAGTAAATTTTCATTAATTTTTCCAAACATTTTACTGTGCGACTATGTCAACTGGGTCATGACCGTAAAAAGTTTGTCATTTAGAGATTCAAATTTAGAAATTCAAACCATTTTAAGGAAATCAATTAATACCTGCAATATGTCTGACAATGAGTAATTAAATGTTTTAAGTTATTTCTGCTCATAACTTTAAAATTATTTAAAGAAAAGTGAGTATTTCGATGTCTGAGATCTGAAGAAAGTAAAGATCCTTTGTTCTGTACTCGTTTTCTGACTGGTTAACTTACAAAATGGCCTGGTTGACATAGTCGCACAGTCACTGTTGAACTTTCTGCAGACCTCAAGGTTTTGAGATTATTTTAGCTGTTTTACAGGTATGCTCAAGCTTGGCACTTTTCTGTATATTCATCAAGCATTAGCATTAACAGTGACCATTCGAGAGAAGAAAAAAAAAAGAAAAAACCTAACCCTCTAGAAGTGTGCAGATTGGCTTTCTTGAAAGCAGAGTCATAGACATTCCAGCCCTAATTGTGGGGGAAGTTAGGATGTTTTTGTTTTAAAAGGCGAGTAATCCCACAGGGGGTACGGAGTAATATGGAGGCATGATTTGCTATCTCTGGCATGTTCCCTTAATAACAGAAGTGTTATCAGTTTTATTATATCCATTTCAATGTAAATGGCTATAGTAAAGTGGTTATTGAACTTTGCTCTGGACTTAAAGTCCTCTCAGTTCAAAGACCATTAAATGTACTACATGTGTTTGTATCTCTACCACCATGGCACCATCAATCATGCAGGACACCTGGAAAGTGTAGATGACAATGTCCTGGTGGCTTAGAGTTGTAGCCTTGGGAGCTGAGGAAATACTGTCTGATGAGTAGTTTGGAGCGTGTGCGCGAGACTCAGGTAGGACTGTAGTGTACTGGCACGCCACTGGTGCTGACAGGAGCATCAACAGATTGGGCCTGAAGGGCTTTGTGGGACTTTTTTTTAATGCCCCAAAAAGTACTTACATACCTTACAGAGTTGGAATAAATATGAAGCTCATAACATACTGTTTCCTTTATTTCTTAGAGAATCATCCATATTACAATTTAAGTATACGATTATTGTGAAGGGTATCTATGTAGCATACCATCCAATCCTTGTAGCTACCTCCCTGTCTAAGTCGCGAGTCCAAACATAGCTCTGTACAGGAATCATTGGTGACATCAAGTTTTCACGATCTTGTGAAAACACGATATCACGAAAGTCAGCCACGTCGGCGATTATCTGGGATGCGATCGGGAAAACAAACCGATTCAGGTTTCTCGATCGCATCCATCGTGATCGCCGACGGCACTTATCTCCAGATAATGTCGTGTTTTCATAAGCCGACAATCGACAGAAAGGTCGTGGAAACCCGGGGTCACCATCTCATGACCAATCGTTTTCCAAAGTCCCCGTTAGAGCAGATCTCGTATGACAGTGAAAAGTACCGCGACAAAGTTGTGCCGCGCCGCGACTACGCAATTTAATTCTGTATCTACAGCAGGCCAGGTTCCGTTCCGCGCCGCGCCGTGTCGCGGCACTTTTCAGTCATACGAAATCTGCTCTATCTGAAAAGCTGTTGACATGATCTCGAACTTAAAGGCCCATCACCAACCGAGAGCCTTTGCGGACTCTTAGCCAATCAGGTCACACGAAAAGCAATGGATCAATTTGAAAACGAAAACGGGGCGCAAAGGCTCCCGGTTGGTGATGGGCCTTTAAAATGAGGATTATCATCAATTGTTAAATGGCCTTATAATGAGGATTATCATCATTTGGGGAACATTAAAAACTATCAACGAAGCAATGTGTATAAATGAACATGATCCAAAACAGTCTAAACCAAAAAAAAAAACCTGACCGCCACCCATAACACCCTTAACAACGCAAGTGCAAGTGTACTACTTCAAGCTACAGCCACGTGGTACACCTGCGCATGTCAAATAACCATGTCACCAGATTGATGATAATCCTCATTTTACTGTGCGACAACGTCAACCGTGCCATTTTGTAAGAAGTTAGCCAATCAGAAAGCGAGTACAGAACAAAGGATCTTGACTTTCTTGAGATCTCAGGCATCAAACGATTAGCTTTTCTCTAAAAATTGTGAACATTACGAGCAGAAATCACTTCAAAACACTTAATTACTCATCGCCAAACGTAGTCCAAATATTAAATTTCCTTAAAACGATTTGAATCTCTGTCAGAATGACAAAGTTTTACGGGATGGCCCGGTTTACGTAGTCACACAGTAAGTCCATTTAACAATTGATGATAATACTCATTTTAAAGGACCATTACACCTTTCCTTAATGCATTGCGCGCCGTGGTGTTGATATCCTTGACATCTCGACTAAGAAAATAGATCGAGAGGCCAGTTGATAGATTAATTTAAGCTTTTGAACAGTTATTGTTTTGTATCTGTCTTTTTTCAAACCCGAAACATAAACACCAAGGCGCGCAATACATTATGGAAAGGTGTAATGGGCCTTTAAGTTCGAGACCATGTTGGAAAAGCAGCCCCTGCCTATAATGCATTGCTTTTTTCTATTGAATGCATCAGCACTCTCGTTCCCATAGCTCCCCGCTCATCATCTCGCAGGGGAGGCTCTGGTGATAGCCATTTGAGGAAGTTTTTATGGAACTGTGTCAAATCATGCATCAGTGGCTGTCACCAGAGCCTCCCCCGCGAGTTGATGAGCATCAGAAACTCTTACCTTGAAAAAACAACATATTTTTACGAGCCGTTCTCGCGTTCGTTTGTCAGGTAAAATGTACTGCACTAACAAAAATACGAAGTGTATTACCTTTTTGTCGAGTCTCCGAATTTTGATGGTTTTAAAAATGACGATGACGCAGTGCATTATGGGCAGGGAGAGTTGGCTAAAGAAGCGGACCATTTCTATTTCCACGGAAAGCAGGGGCGCAAATACACGTACAACAAATTAACCTGAACACTTCGGGAACCTGTACATTTTGACGGCACGAATGAATTTGGTGCACGGTAGCAGGATCGAGTTCTGTAGTTGATACGGTAGATAGATAAATAGTGCCCTAAGGCAAAACGCAAGCGTGCAGGGGCCCCTATTCCATCAAAATTGATATGGTCCGTTCTTCATGAGGCTGATTATTGAATGATATGCAGAGTGCAATTGATGCGCCAACGATATAACACAGTAAACACCCGCATACAAGAACAGCCCTTTCAGGGTCAGCCTGGATAGAACTTCCATATACACTTAATTTTAGAAAAGGTTGCGCCGTCACTGTCAGCTGTAGCACGCAGTACGTTATGGGAGTAACCAAGAAGAACGAAATTCTCGTGTTAAGGTGACTCATTCGAAATTCAAAATGCACCCAACTGTGTCTAGAGCGCAAATCTGCGTCGTCAAACTAACGGCTATAACTATTGTGTCTTTTCCTCTATTGTTATAATTATTTTTTCAAATCCTACATTAATGATGTATAAATATGCTACTGGGAACCGATCTTCTTGAAAACATTTTAGAAGTCACAATCTAAATTTTTGTGAGGCCCTAATTTCATATACCGGTCGTACTAGAAAAAAAATTTGCCGGTTTTTTTGGCTGAAATTCCAGGAATCCATTCCAGTTGAAGTAATCTCAAATCAAGCGAAGTTACCGAAAATTCGTCGGAACAGAAACGCGGTAATAAAAATACCGTCAGTTATGGTCAACTATTGCCAAATTAGAACGCTGATTCTGCTTGGCTTGAATTGAATTTTAATAGTGCTCCGAAAACTCATTATTTTGGGCTCTTCCGCCGGCACTATGTTGTATAGTAATGTATTAAACTTTACCGAAGGTCAGATTGTAAATACCATGAAATATTAAAATGTTCGAACATTATCTACCGAGGAAAGAAATTGTGAACGCGCAATGAATTTATTACAAGAATGTCGAGTTAAAATGTGTTGTTATTACGTATTATTTCTTGCTAAGATGTATATAGACGAGAAGCTCGAGGCATTGGTAATACTTAGTAAGCAAGTTTGAACATCATGCGTGCTTATTTGATATAGAAGAAAATTGTTAAAGTTACGGCGGTCGCCCTCTGGTCATGCACGCAGATTTGAAGCTGTCTTGTTTATGAATGGTAATGAAATCTCGCATTTTGCCAGGGGGAACACAGTAGGCCAACTCTAATCATCGAACAAAGAAAACGTTTATCGTCGACTCTTTTTTGTTCCATAGGGACTTAACAGACAATTGCTATTTTCGGAGCGTCACTGCTATTGATAAGATTTGGCCTAATGAGCTCCCCTGGAAAAACTTCAGATTTATAAACAAGAGAGCTTCAAATCTGCGTGCAAAACCAGAGGGCGAATATCGTAACTTTGTAATTTTCTTCTATGCCAAGTAAGCAAATATAATGGTCAAACCTGGTTACTAAGTTTTACCAATGCCACAAACTTCTCGTCTATATAAATCTTAGCAAGAAATAATACCTAATAACGGCACATTTTAATGCGACATTCTTGTAATAAATTCATTGGTCTTTCACAATTTCTTTCCTCGGCAGATAATGTTCAAACATTTTAGTAGTTCATGGTATTGAAATCGGACCCTCGATAAAGTTTAATACATTACTATACAACATAGTGCCGAGGGAAGAGGCCAAAATAATGAGTTTTCGGAGCACTTTTAAAATTCAATTCAAGCCAACCAGAATCAGCGTTCTATTTTGGTCACAGTTGACCATAACTGACGGTATTTTTATTACCGCGTTTCTGTTCCGACGAATTTTCTGTAACTTCGCTTGATTTGAGATCACTACAACTGGAATGGATTCCTAGAATTTCAGCCAAAAAAACCGGCAATTTTTTTTTCTAGTACGACCGGAATATGAAATTAGGGCCTCACAAAAATTTAGATTGTGACATCTAAAAATGTTTTCAAGAAGATCGGTTCCCAGTAGCATATTTATACATCATTAAAGTAGGATTTCAAAAAATAATTATAACAATAGAGGAAAAGACACAAAAGTTATAGCCGTTAGTTTGACGACGCAGATTTGCGCTCTAGACACAGTTGGGTGCATTTTGAATTCGAATGAGTCACCTTAAACCAGTGTAAAATTTCTTGCTAGCGATGTATTGTAGAATCGTTTGGCAAAAGAAGGGTTCACAGAGTGATAAGTATGGCTACAAATCCTAAAACAACAGTGCCAATATACCTATGGTATACCTATTAGCATCGCGGGCTACAAAGACAGTTGTGACGGTTCAACCTTTTCTTCAATAGGTGTACATACTGTAAGGTTCTTATAGAATATTGTTTTTAATGACAAAATTTCAGCTTAATGTTTTTACTCCATTTGTTCCAATATGCGGGTGTTTACTGTACCATGCATTACTTACTGCCGTTTTCATAACTGTGCGAACTCAAACTTGCAATTTCATATAGCGTGACGACGGATGTAACGCTCTTTTACAGTCGCGTGTTCTGCCATAGATGACTTTACGCTTGAAAGTGTTCGGTGGGGTGGGCTGTAAGGGAACTAGTCTGGTTGTGGTCCTCCCGGCATAGGTATGGCCTTGCTGCTGAATGTTTCCGCGAGGCACGCTATTGGAAAACACATCTATGGCGCTCTTTCATCATTTGTTCATTTACCCATCTTGATCCACATTTCCGGTTGGTGTAGTTGCACCCATACCTGAAATATATGAAGAGAAAGGTTAGGAACTCAATTAGAGTATTCCACCTCATGGTCACATTCATGAAAATCCATTTATATTGTTTTTTTTTGTTTCGTGAACAGCGACGAAAGTGATAATTGTCGCAAAGGCTATTCAACGTTAGGTAATCTATCAAATAGGGCAATTTTAGAAATAAAATACAACCACCAGCCGAAACGAAGAATGGTGATACTGCTATGATCATCTTTTGTGTGGATTATTTCTTTTCCTTCTCCCCATCACAGGTATACAGCCCACGGCCTCAGAATATAACTCTCTTTCTCCTCCTCTTCCTCGTAACAGATTATAACTCTCCTCCTCCTCCCAGAATATACTAACTGTTTCTCCTCCTCGACTCGTAACAGATTATCACTCTGCTAATCCTCCCAGAATATAACTCTCCTCCTCCTCCTTACAGAATATAACTCTCCTTCTCCTTCTCCTTCTCCTCCTCCTCCTTGTAACAGATTATAACTCTCCTACTCCTCCCAGAATATAACTCTCTTCCTCCTCCTTACAGAATATAACTCTCCTTCTCCTTCTCCTCCTCCTCCTCCTCGTAACAGATTATAACTCTCCTACTCCTCCCAGAATATAACTCTCTTCCTCCTCCTTACAGAATATAACTCTCCTTCTCCTCCTTGTAACAGATTATAACTCTCCTACTCCTCCAGAATATAACTCTCTTCCTCCTCCTTACAGAATATAACTCTCCTTCTCCTTCTCCTCCTCCTCCTCCTCGTAACAGATTATAACTCTCCTACCCCTCCCAGAATATAACTCTCTTCCTCCTCCTTACAGAATATAACTCTCCTTCTCCTCCTCGTAACAGATTATAACTCTCCTACTCCTCCCAGAATATAACTCTCTTCCTCCTCCTCCTCCTCCTCCTCCTCCTCGTAACAGATTATAACTCTCCTACTCCTCCCAGAATATAACTCTCTTCCTCCTCCTTACAGAATATAACTCTCCTTCTCCTCCTCGTAACAGATTATAACTCTCCTACTCCTTCCAGAATATAGCTCTCTTCCTCCTCCTTACAGAATATAACTCTCCTTCTCCTCCTCGTAACAGATTATCACTCTCCTACTCCTCCCAGAATATAGCTCTCTTCCTCCTCCTTACAGAATATAACTCTCCTTCTTCTCCTCGTAACACATTATCATTCTCCTACTCCTCCCAGAATATAACTCTCTTCCTCCTCCTTACAGAATATAACGCTCCTTCTCCTCCTCGTAACAGATTATCACTCTCCTACTCCTTCCAGAATATAACTCTCTTCCTCCTCCTTACAGAATATAACTCTCCTTCTCCTCCTCGTAACACATTATCATTCTCCTACTCCTCCCAGAATATAACTCTCTTCCTCCTCCTTACAGAATATAACTCTCCTTCTCCTCCTCCTCCTCGTAACAGATTATAACTCTCCTACTCCTCCCAGAATATAGCTCTCTTCCTCCTCCTTACAGAATATAACTCTCCTTCTTCTCCTCGTAACACATTATCACTCTCCTACTCCTCCCAGAATATAACTCTTCCTCCTCCTTACAGAATATAACTGCCCTCCTCCTCCTCGTAACACATTATCACTCTCCTGCTCCTCGTAACAGATTATAACTCTCCTACTCCTCCCACAATATAACAATTATACAGTGTTTATTAAGTTTTTTTTTAGTAGAAGTCCACTACATGTAGCAACACCCTCAATTTGTTGCTAGAAAGTGTTAATTCTAATGATGGTTTTCGAACGTTTACACTAACTACTAAAACAGGCTGTTTCTACGTTTCAAGAGCTTTATCAAGATGACATAATAAGTGTATAATACTGTTAACTGCTGTACAGACGCCGGCAAACATTTTTGATAGGCTGATATTTTCATCCTAGATATTCATGACGTTGTTGTTTCCACGCCCGTTAGAAGCGCGCGAGGCCATCTGGCAACTAATAGCGCAAAAATTGAAATTGAAATAAAATTAAAGAAATACATAAAAAAACTAATAGCTAAAATTTTATTCCCGAAAAGAAGGCAGAATTGTCACAGGCCCACAAGAAAAATTCCACAGGGACTGTTTCAAATTTCCACAGGGGTTGTACAGGAGCCTGGATTTCAAAAGGGGTAGAGCAGTTTTTGAAAATTTGGAGTTTTTGGAACAGCCCATTGTCAAGGGGACGGGTAATTCTGGATTAATTTCTTTATTTATTGAGCTTCGTCTAGACATAACACGAGGACAAATGGGCAGGGACACCACAACATTTTGCACCAATTACTGTGGGCCCGGAAAAACAAAAAACAAATAAGATGATACATTCATAAGAAAATCAATAGAAAAAATTAGCCGAAATAATGGAGATTCACATGAAGAATATGGGCCAATCAAATGGGTCAATATATTGACCAATAAGAATGAAGCTAATATCTCACCAACTACAAGAGCCATGCCTTAAAGCTAGAGTATAGTTCGGTGGAGGGAATGATACCCTGTTTTTTTTTTCGAAAGAAATCACTCAGCACATTAGAATAAGATGGATATGGCATCTTCACTTTGTCGTCTTGATAAAGGAAAGGTACATTTTCAGCGATTTGAACAGACTGAAGAAAGGATTCCTCGGCAATTTGACCTGGCAGAACACTTGAGTTCCTGATGTTGAAGAGGCAGAACATGCAATTACTCTGCCGTAGCGGAAGAGGCTACTCAAATAGATCTACTCAAATGAGCACGGAAGATGAAAAACCGGAAATTATTACACATGATAACAACAGTTTCTTACGAGGACAAGAGCATTTTAACAAATGACCTGCTGGCTTAACGATGTGCCTTAATATAGATTGAAGTAGTTATAATTTTAAATTTCTATGCAAGTCTGTTGGTTTTGTTTAGTGTAGGTTAATTTCACATCGATTTTGCGGAAGGTGCGGTTGCAGTTCCTTGTCTTGATCAGTCGTTCTCCACAAGAAAACTTCGCGGATAGCTGATCGGAAATCTTTAAGACAAATAAAATAGATCAAAGGACTCAGAGCTGGATTGACAAAATATAAATTAACCAGTACAAAATAAAGGTTCTTTTCGAAGACAAACAGTTGTTCCTCGGTCTCGAGTATTTCTTGCAATGTGCGAAGTGTCAAGTACAGGTAAAGGGGGATGTTACACAATATACACAGGAGTAAGGACGCCAGAACAAGTCCCATAGCTCTCTTGAACGCCTTTATCCTCTTCTGCTGTTGAATGTTCGGCAGCGTCGTTGCTGCTACCCGGTAGTTTCTAAGTTTATTAATGACAGCGAGGCTGATGCAGAGTATTGGAATTGGAATTGCTACATAAGCAATGTTCAGGGCGGTAATATATGCAACTTTTGCATCCTCACATTGCCACGTACACTGTAAACCGTGCTTGGAAACGCTCAGATTCGCGTCTATTAGAAGTGTACTATTTAATATTCCAGCCAAAGCCCAAGGGAACAACATGGCGAAGAATCTGCGTTGATTTGGAGACACGCGGGGCATTCGCAATGCGTGTGCAACAGTTTTATAGCGTTCAACTGTGATAAAAAGAAGTGACAGCACCGAAACCCAAGGCGACATATTAACAATCCATATGAATAGCTTACACACAATTGTTCCGAAGATAATAATAATAATAATAGTGTGCATTTATATAGCGCTATTACACTAATTGCTCATAGCGCTTCACATTACTAAAAAAGCTTAAAGTGAGATTACAATACTTAAATGTACCTATCTTATAATACAAAATACTTGGCATAAAAATATAATATGTGAAATAAAAACTAAAAAGGATAAAAGATGCCCGTGCCGGCCTTCCATCTCTCACTTCCTGCAAAATTTAACTCAATGAGGTACATGGGCTCGAAGAGTAAAGTAAGCACATCGGAAAACGCCATATTTGCTATAAATACGTAAATGTTTTTACGAAGACTAGTCTTCCGAAGTACAAGAAATATCACAACTGAGTTGGCAAACACGCCAAGTGCAACCATTAGAAGCAACGCAACAATTTTGTAAACTGCTCCTTCAAAATCTTTTTCAATGCGTTGTGTAGAATTGTATAAGGAAATGTTCACGGCCTGAAGGTATGGGCTTGGTGGTAGCGTCAGGTTGATCATAGCAAAAAAGATAATTTGTAAAAATTAGTTTAATCGGAAGGAGGGTTCCAATGCACCCACAGGATGTGATAGTGAAGAAGCCGTCGTGTTTACCAAGAACCAAGTGTTCCTCTTGTTATAGAGTTGGTGTATTTCTATTTCCCTTTACTTTGCATTCTCATTGGACGTTAATTTTCTTTCGACCAATCAAATTTGGTACTAAACACAGCTGAGTATTAATCACGTGCTGACAGAGTGATAAACATTTCACGCTACTTGCGATTGGCTGAGAAAGAAACCATTCACGTGTTCAATGAATAATATCATGATTTCACGTAGCCTGTGATTGGCCGACTGGAAAACCATTAAGCTGCAACTTGTTTTTGATTGAAAAGAAATTCGCTTTACGACCAATTTGTGGGAGTTTTGTAAGACAGACTATTTATTATAAATATTTAGATGAAACTACCACAAATTGATCATAAGCGAATTTCAGGTTTGTAGGAAGACAGACAGTTTTGACATTCTGCCTGCCCCTATATCTGTCAAAAGTCAGGAAAGTGAATATTACCATCTGCAAACGTTGAGCAGTCCATTTAGAGTAAACTTATTCAAGCGTTTATTATCTCCATGAACACAAAATCGGTTTTTGCATTACCATACACTAACAATTATTCTTTAGGCATGTATGCTATGAACAGAGTATGAACTCGAAACTGCAATTTGTATGTAGAAAGTAATATATCGTTTTCAGCGTTAAATCAGATATTTGCTGCTCGCTAGATTAAAACTTCATTAGAAGCATCTGAAAGAGGACTAAAAACTATTTAATTCTGCCAAGTTTTATCCGCATAGAATTATTATTTAGTATCCGAGATATACGCATTTGAATACCAATTTTATTTACAGTGTATAGCGCCGCCATCTTGGTGCACCTTGGTGGAGCACCAAGATGGCCGCCAAATGATCGACTGTCGCAAAAGTGTACAAACACTACAAATATTCACCCAAATTATATAACAGTGTGGAATAGATACGATTGTCAAACCGATGAATTTGAAAACATTATGGCCTCCCAAACTTTGTATTTTCAAGGCAAAATAACAGACGTTCATCAAATTATTTGTCATGGACACTAACCAGAGGTAGCTAGAAATGACATAAAATCACAGGCAATCCAAGCTCTAGTCATGTGGGGTACTGTGAAAGAAACATGCAATGTTGTCGCTGTAAAAATATTGAAACAAAATCATGTGACATCTCCTCGGAATGTTGTAGTTGTCAAATAAAGTGCTCCTGGAGCGATTTTAATGCATTTTCGGTGTTTTTTGTGCCTTTTTCTTAATACCCTTACCATTATGTTATAATAGATTGACAATCTTGGATCGCCGGTGATAAAATGCACAACGGGACAGCGATCTTAGTTTCAAAGTTACGTAGAAATTGCATGATGTCATATGAAAACGATCTATAGAAGCTACTGTTCTCAAGAATAATTTTAGTTCATTTAGTTCTTTTTGTTAAAAATTATTGCAACTTAAGTTACAGTAGAATTTATTAATTTTATTAATTTTTTATTAAGATATGGAGTTCAGTTTTTATAATTAGTTCAGTTCACAATAATAGTCAACAATAGAATAGAATAGAATGCAATGGAATGGAATAGAATCAGTCTATGGGGCTGGTTTATATTAAAACCATGTGGGAAAAATAGAAATATATTACATGTACCATGTAAAAATATAAAATATAATGTGTACAGGTCGAGGGTTAGTTATTCACAAGTCTTCAAAGAAACAGGAAGTCACCATATTCAGGCCTTTTTAAAAGAAGATGTCAGGCTCTTAGGCGAGGGTCGGCCATAAGTGACAACATGTCACAATGCCCCAATGAGTCAAACATATAATTCAGAACAAGCTTAAACTTTTTTTTAATAATCAAATTGTCTTTTCTATGATACTGGGAAAAATTCGCCCTACAGTCTATTAAATTCGGTGCATCTTATTAAATAACAACATCCAGATATTATTAAAAAAGAATTGTTTTTTGCTTTGAAATGATGAAGTTTGAAAATCATTACAAATGGAAATGCAGAGGGAAAAATGCCCTAGTGATGGTCCAGAAAACTTTGCCACATAGACCTTGACCAGATAACAACCACAAGTCAACTTTGAGTCAATTGACTGTTTTCACAATGTCGGGAGAACAATACTTTGGGCCATTCCAACTCATTCTGGCGAAGACTGCTTTTGTTATTCAAAACAGACAAGTATTGTTCTCATCCCATTTATGTTGCGGGCACAACATCGTGAAAACTGCCATTAATTGTCCTCTTCACGGTTCCTCGCTCCATTGTTATTTAAATAAGAATTTTAGCATGAAATCGAGTCAAAAGTTGTGAGACTCAAATTTTCCTTAGTTTTTTGCCATTGAAACAGAAAATCAAAATCACAAAAACAGCGAAAAGTATACTAGCATGTCTGCTTGAATAACAATAGGTTTTTAATGTTAACAAAACAGTTGAAAAACTTTCAACTCGATTTCATGCTAAATAATTATTATCTAAATAACAGTAGAGCGAGGAACCCGTGAAAAGGACTATTCAAAATTGTCAGCCTCCTAACAGTAATATTTTTCCAGCTGATCTCACCTCACATTGCACAAAGGATTGCTTGTCAAAATGGAACATTCCCAGGTCCATGGAGATCCCTAAACTTTCCCAGTTTGAGGACCAAAGCAAAAACTAGATTTATTCATTGTGCTAGTCAAATGCAGCTTACATTTGAAATAAGGCAAGATTTTCTGAGGAGATGGATGTTTTTTTTTCTCAATTCTCAATTTTCTCAGTTCTCAATTTGACGAAACTTGGAGGGGCTTAAAGCACCCCTAGCCCCCCCCCCCCCCCTCCAGCTCTGCCGTCTCTGCAATTGCTATACTTTTTTAGAATCTGTTTGGAACACTTGGTGATGCAACAAAAATATTTTTAAACTATCCATTTCCTCAGAAAATCTTGCCTTATTTCGATTCAAATGTAAACTGCATTTGACTAGTACAATGAATAAATCATCTAGTTTTCCAGGGCTCGAAATATTTACCGACGACCGGTTAGTGCAGTGGTAAAGCGCCAGGCTTATTTGCGCACCTGTGTGTAAATAAAGTGATCTCTCTCTCTTTCTCTGTAATGTCGGTGCAAGGCATAAAATTACGACTATGATTATTTCTTAATTTCGAGCCCTGTTTTTGCTTCATAAAACTGTGAAAATTTGGGGATCTCTCACTGCCATAGAGGCTTGGTAATATGGAACACTCTGCTACCAGAAATATGTGTTAAATAATGTAAATTAGTTTACTGGATTTTAGATCTACATCCCCATGAACTATATTGCTCTGACACAGTGATTATTCATATTTTTAGCTTTTTAATCATAGTTCAGCATGTTGCTACATAGCTGTTTATAAACATATTTTTATATCATAATATTATTAGTTTATTTTAAAATTTCTTTATACATGACCACACAAACGGCACCGCTTTAATATTTATCATTTTGAAATAAATTAGTTATTATTATTTGTATTATTATTATTATTATTATTATTATGAGAGAAATCGACACAAACGATCACCTGAGTGACAACTTGGATGGCATTTCTCGATTTCAAAGTTTGTGAAGCATTGTGAAGTTTTTTGTTTGAATTAATTTGAATACGTGAAGTTTTGTTTTCGTGATTAGAATGATGTTTCTAGGTAGTGTTGGACAAAATGTGCCTTTGATCACTGAAACACATCAGTCAAAATGTTTCGAGTGTCGCTTGTTTAACTTCGTTTGAAATTGAACAAAGGACCTTCACGCTTCGCATCAAATCAACTTCATCAAACCTAGTCAGGCAGCTAAGCCCAAATTTTATTGTGAATTGTGCGTTTTCTGATAAAAGCATGAAACTTTCCAGGATGAGACTTAAGAGGGTACTTGTTAATTTTTGATTGGGAGGCATCTCTGAAAATTCTTTTTACAGCAATAATTTAGACAATTTGGGCGGCCATTGTTCAGCCGCCATCTTGTCCTTTGTTATTCATGAGTCTTGTGGCACTTGAGTTCTTATTCTACGAGTTAAATTTATAGAGTGTAGCGCCAGATAGACAAAACTAAAAAAAAGATTTATGGCGAAGAGAAATGATCATTGGAATATGACAAGTGACAATTGATAGCTAAATTACTTTTCTAGATGTTTTCTTCTATTTACGAAAACATGTTTTCGAATTCCCAGTCAGACACTGTTTCGGAGATAGAAAAATTAATCAGGATTCTTCGGCACACAGGTAGATATCAACTTGCGACATAGCTACCAGAGTATAGACCATATGTGCCAAGGTATTCATGGCCTCTGAATGAAAGAAAGTTGCAGATTTTGCAGAGTCTGGAGAATCACTTCACTGACTTGCACAGCAAGTGCCGCGAAACTCATGAATAACAAAGGACAAGATGGCGGCTGAACAATAGCATTGCGAGTTGTCTAAATAATTCCTGTAAAAAGAATTTTCAGAGATGCCTCCCAATCAAAAATTGACAAGTACGTACCCGTAGTAGCCAATCATACTGGAAAGTTTCATGCTTTTATCATAAAATGCACAATCATTTGGCTTAGCCGCCTGACTACCGTATTTACCCGTATATAAGACGCACCCGTATATAAGACGCACCTTGAATTTTGAGGTCATTTTGGCAAAAAAATCAATTTCTAAAGATTTTCAATTTGTATTTCGTGCAACAGCACTTCCATAAAGAAATCGCATGAGAAATAGACTGGCAGTAAATGAAAAATGACAATATAAACATGAGGGCAAATGTTTTACGCCACGAACAGATGAGTAAAATATTCCAACTGTTTCTTCATTTTATTTTGTTTGTTTGAGATAAATCTTGTGCTACACACGATTTCACGCAAAATTTAAATAGTTGTGCTAATATTTCTATGCATTGTAGCCTTCTAGCAGGCGTTTACAGGCTGATTTTATCGCAAAAATCCCGGAGTTCGTAGTCGCGAGTGCTGACGAGCGCCATCTTGGATTTTTGGACGTGCGTCCTGGGCCGAGTGACAAAATCCAAAATGGTGCTCGCGACTACGAACTCCGAGATTTTTGCAATAAAAACAGCCTCCAGCGCCTGCTGGCAGGTTTCACGGATCGAAATCCTAGCTTTATTATGTGCAACCGAACAACACAACCATGAATCAGCAAATTTGTAAAGGATCTTTTGTATTGGTTGTTATGCAAATTCCCAAAAGTGATGTTCCGTGTATAAGACGCACCCCGATTTTGAAGGTCATTTTGGAGTGAAAAAAGTGTGTCTTATATACGGGTAAATACGGTAACCATAATAACTCCATGATAAAACGCATTCCCTGAAGTAAGGGCTCATTTAATATATTTTTCGTCGTGATCTGTTACATACAATATTATTTGAAGTTCAAGGAAGAATAGTATATATAAGTAAGCATGCATAAAAGCTTAAGCTATACATTTAAACAGAGTGAGAGAAGGACGGAAGCATGAATAGGAGTAAAACTTAGTTAAGAGTGGTTTTGTTGCGGTAATATGGTAAGTGCTCTTTTATCCTTTTGTTGAACAAATTTGAATTAGTATTTTTCAGGTCAAAAGGAAATTTCTGCTAGAAATCTGATGCAGTTGCTGAAATAGTCTGCTTGCCAATATTTTGTTTGAAATTTAAAATTTATAGAGATTTTTCTTTAGAGGCATATCTAGTATTGTAAGGGTGAACATCTTTAGCATATGCTTTTTTTTTAAATAATAGTTTTTCTTTGGCATAATGTATTTGAAACAGGGGCGGATTCAGGAATTTCAGAAAGGGGGGGGGGGGGCAGATAGAGAAAACATGGGACAAAAATTGTCAAATTTCCTCCAGAAAATACAGTAATTGTATGAGAAAATCTCCCGAGAAAGGGGTGGTAGTGTCCCCCTCGGTTCCCCTTAATCCCCCCCCTGTAAAAAAGCTGTTAACCATGTGGGGTAATTATTTGTTTATGCAACTGTTATGAATGTATCTTAAAGCCTAAGTTCATAGGTGCTGTTCATAGTTAAAATGTTCAGAAGTTCAGAAGGGGCAAGGCACTAGCTGTATTTTCCCCAATCATATAAGCTGGCAAAGAAAAATATTCTAATAATTTGTAGGTGCTGCCCCTGCATAAGATATCAGTGACGTATAATGGTTAAAGTAAAGTTGCCTTAGCTGAAAGGGGAAAGATGGTACCATTTGTAGGAGGGCAAAAAAGGCAATTAATATGGGTTTTCCAGTTAATGCTTGTATCAGCCGCTTCCCCCAGGGTGCGACCCCCAGGGAAACCACAGGCAACAAGGCGCATTTGTCGAGATTGTAAGGCAATGTTTGCTCTTGGGGGTGGGGGATTTTGACGCTTTTGAAAGTATAGTACTTACCCATTCATCTACCCCTGGGGATTTGTACATGTATGATATAATTCATACGATCATTAAAGCCCTAAAAACAAAATCTCTGGGTTGCAATCTTCAGAATCAAAACTTGCCTGCATAATTATGCACGTGAAATACAAACATATAGGTGAGCAATGGACTTCTGGTGTGAACCAAATCTGGCAATCCAAAAACCTTATTTTTTTCCCCGGGGGCAAGGATTTTGTCATTAATTGATCGGCCCGTACCCAGGGGGATTTTGAGCTATTTCATTGAGCATTTTGACAAACCCCCTTGGGTCCCTGGGGGTCACACCCAGGGGGAAGCTGCTGATACAAGTGTGACCAGATCACTTTTCAGTGATTTTAAGTTCGCACAGCTCAGAAAGAGGACTTTAGAATCATTACTTTTTTGCATCAGCACAAGGGAGAAATAGGCGTTGTTGTCTACCTCCGTTGTGTGCGTGGTCTACTGTGTAATGGTTGCCGCTAATTTCCTAATTGCGCGAATTGCCGCTAAGTAGGTAAATAGTTCCTTTGTTAGCAAGGGCGGAACCCGTGTTTAAGTTTTGTTTCATTAATTTCTATTACAAGCTCGTTAGTGATAGCTGGTATAAATACGCAGATTTAGGTTATTAGAGAGAGAGGTTGAAGAAGAGTAAAGCTGAGAAGTCGCAAAGCAGAGACAGTCAACAAGAGTTGGGGCTTTGCCCCCGGCCGGCTAAAGTCTTGAGTGCAAGCTGTGCTCTGTTCTCTGTTGTAACTTTTTTCGGAAACATAGATTAGCTTTAGGATTTCAATTATTTGTAGAGAGTTTTCGAACAAGATTTTGTGCGCAACAGCTGTTTCTGAGTAAGAATATTTAGAGTTGTTTTGGAGTTGTGACACAATAGTTTTCAGAAGAGTTTTTGATATTTCGCTAGAGTTTCGTAAGAGTTTTGACGGCTTTTAGTAGTTTGGTTAGAATTGTTTATAGAGTTTCGCCTTATAGAATTTCACATGTATCGTAACAGTTTTGTAATATGTTCGTAAGTTCCGTAATAAATCTCTTGTAGTAAGTCCACTCCTTGCATCCATCATTTGTTCTCACGTTGCCTTCGCTCGCGGATCCTGATAAGTTTTATGTTCAGTTAATTTCAGTTTAAGTTTCAGGCGCGTCCTTATGTTATATGTCCTTATGTCCGATGGTATGATGCTATAGTATGATGTGGGAGTTAGATAAACAAGGACTTGACATTTCCTTTATAGCTGGACTTTGACTTTAGTTTAGTTCGCTCGAGGACGAGTCAAACAAAAGAGGTGGCGAATGTGACCAGATCACTTTTCAGTGATTTTAAGTTCGCACAACTCAGAAAGAGGACTTTAGAATTATTACTTTTTTGCATCAGCACAAGGGAGAAATAGGCGTTGTTGTCTTCTTCCGTTGTGTGCGTGGTCTACTGTGTAATGGTTGCCGCTAATTTCCTAATTGCGTGAATTGCCGCTAAGTAGGTAAATAGTTCCTTTGTTGACCGGAAATCTAGCAAGGGCAGAACCCGTGTTTAAGTTTTGTTTCATTAATTTCTATTACAAGCTCGTTAGTGATAGCTAGTATAAATACGCAGATTTAGGTTATTAGAGAGAGAGGTTGAAGAAGAGTAAAGCTGAGAAGTCGCAAAGCAGAGACAGTCAACAAGAGTCGGGGCTTTGCTCCCGGCCGGCTAAAGTCTTGAGTGCAAGCTGTGCTCTGTTCTCCGTTGTAAGTATTTTCGGAAACATAGATTAGCTTTAGGATTTCAATTATTCGTAGAGAGTTTTCGAACAAGATTTTGTGTGCAACAAGTGTTTCTGAGTAAGAATATTTAGAGTTGTTTTGGAATTGTGACACAATAGTTTTCAGAAGAGTTTTTGATATTTTGCTAGAGTTTCGTAAGAGTTTTGACGGCTTTTAGTAGTTTTGGTTAGAATTGTTTATAGAGTTTCGCCTTATAGAATTTCACATGTATCGTAACAGTTTTGTAATATGTTCGTAAGTTCCGTAATAAATCTCTTATAAGTCCACTCCTTGCATCCATCATTTGTTCTCACGTTGCCTTCGCTCGCGGATCCTGATAAGTTTTATGTTCATTTCAGTTTAAGTTTTAGGCACGTCCTTATGTTAGCGCCGAACTTTTCCTTTCGCTTTTTAGTTTTAGTTTCTTAATCGCGTGGATCGACGGCGCTTCCCGAGATTCAGGGAGTCATCGCGCGTTTTCGCCAGTTGCACAAGCATAATATTTTAAAGTAAGATTTTTAAAACAACAACAACAACAACAACAACAAATTTATTTCAGGATTGGTTTAAGATGAAGGCCAAGGCTTTACTAGCATTCGCTAACAGCCTGGCCACTTTTAAAGGCCGGCTTAATACCACCTGGAGAATCAACACTGACCAAGATATTGTATTCTTTTATCCCGGCGTGGCCAATGGATGATATCAATAATCAATAAAAATCGATATCAATCAATATCAATTAATCGAATGATATTGAAAATCGATGATCAATCGATGTTGGTTCTCTGTGTGAACCTTATTGATTGATATTGGAAATCAATATCAATCGATGAATAGCTGTACATATATCGATCGAAATCAATTCCCCTTTTCTTTCTGGTAACATATTTTCACTACGCATACCTCAAATGAGCACTCGTGGTATCATTTCACTTCATCAGTGTTAGCAGCCAGTCACTGGCTATAGACTGCTAATGCAGCCCCTTGTTTAGGGAACGGCCGTAAATCGAGGGAAATGTTTTTTGACCCGCATCCTGTTTCCCCATGGCACGTCGCTCCCTTTCGATTCCTGAGTAACCGACACTGTAAACAGATACCAAGCGCGCTGCGGGAAAAAATTTTTTCCTTGATTTACGGATGTTTGCTGAACACAGACAAAATCAACTGCAGAACTTCCCATAACAGTGGGATAATATCATCCTCTGAGACCCAGGGGATTTTCCCTGGGTTTCTGAGGATGGGATAATATAATGTGTCAATTAAGTGACTTATCGATTGAATCGATCACAATCGATCAACCATATTCGTGTGACCTATCGATTATCGACTGATCAATAACAATCAATACCAATTAAGTAATTATATTGATTGATATTGATTGATCGATTAGTTTTCCGATGATCTATTTTCATTCCCCCCCCCCCCCTCCCTCATGGAAGGGATTGGAAATTGCAGAGGGGTGGGGGGGGGGGAGGGGGTCAACGGCCTAGGAATTTCCAGAGGGGTGGGGGGTTAAAGGGGCACTGTCACGATTTTACACGATTTTAGGGTTACTTTAGGTAGCTTAAATGCAGTCAGATTCACAAGAAATGTACAAAATAGTCCTCTAGGTTTGTTAATAAAATAACCTTTTAGCTACTAGATGAGTACAAATTTGGAGTATTTTCATTTGTTATCGAGCGGATGGAATTGGATTGTGAAATGACATTTTTAATTTCGTATCAGGCTGAACGGTTTTCGAAAGCTATTAAATCTTACGCAAGAATGCCTATATAATGCAAGCTTCTGTTCCTTTTCCTTTCTAAGACTAAATAATAGTATAATTTAGTATTCTAAGTTGTTTATGTACATCATCAGGCTTATTTTATAACATTTTGTTGAAACAACCGTGAACCCTTTAAACGACCGGAAAAAAAATTCCAGATGGTTAGCAAACTGCATTTCTTGTACCGAGTCGAAAACGCGCTAAGTTCTGTGTGAATGTTTTTGTTTTTCGCTGAAAAGATGTTTACGCTTTCTACAATTAATTAATCACCTTTCCAAAAACAATGAAATGTAGTAAAATTAACTTCTTGTTATGTCATTTGAGAACCTCTGTTTTCTGTAGTGAAACTGCTAGAATCCTCCATGCAAAATTTGTCGAAGAGACGAACATGTTCGAGAAAACTAGTGATTTGCTTCTAAAGAAGCTGTGATTTGGCTTTCTTGTCCCAAGTCTCAAGTATTACAGAAATGTATTTCCTTGTCAATAGTCTAGAATATCAAAGAGAAACTCTGAATATCAAAGAAAAATTCTGAGGGACCAGAGGGACGTTAAAGAACCACGGGGACGTCGGAAGTTGCCCATCCTCAGTGCAGGGCTTACAACTTACTAACCACTACACTGACAAGGGAACCTCGTACTTGGAGCCTCGCTCTGTGAGGATTTCCCCGCCCTTGGGCAAATCATATAAATAAAAATAAATAAATAAAATAAATAAAAATAAAATTCTGGTCAAAGAATTACTTTTATGGCTAGTGATGCGCGTCCTCAGCTGAGCGCCAAAACATTCAGAAACCAATCAGGCGTGACATTTCGCACGATCATGTTCACCACGAGGGAATAATAACAACTGAATGGCTTCCCTAGATTTTGCGCACCCGTTAATCCTAGCTTTAGTCAAAACAAAATTTTTTTTGCAATCTATTTTTATTGTTATTTTTTGTAAAATGAGACCATTGTTCAGGTTTCATTTTTAGTAATATCTTTATTGATGTTTTCTGTCTAAAGTGGTTTGTGAGTTGCTGTTTGTTGTATGCGTGAAATTGTGAGAATGCGTAACGTGGCGTCTTGCCCAGTTCATCTTTTTTGACAAGAACGCAATATTTACACTAATAGCAACTCTCTTTTAAACTCCTAATTACAAACGTTGAAAGCATTTTTTTGCCCTGTTCGCAATTTGTGAATGCTTAAAGTATGGCTAGAAAATATTGTTACACCTATTCAGAGCGCGCTTTTGCAATTATACTCCGTATACCCCATATTCAGTCGGTTTCGACGTTTTTTCAGACATTGAAATTTCCAGAGGGGGTTGGGGGTTAAAAATTTTACGTGCGGAAATTTCAGAGTGGTGGTGGTGGTGGGGGGGGGGGGGGGGGTCATTTCTGAACACCCTTCCGTGGGGGGTATGGATATTTTTGGAAACACACATTGGCACCTGTACAGCACTACTACACCAATGCTCACAAGAATCGTCCACTAAGGAAGGAGGTTGGCTCACAAGGAAGAAGATGGAAGAAGAGGTAGCCATTGCATTAACGGAGTATGCTTTTGCATTACACACATAGACACATAATAGCCACTTCAAAACACAAGCCTCGGCTAGCAGGGAATCCGTTTCCCTGACCGTTGCGTTGCTTTTACTCTGACAAAACTATAAAAACAGAATGGTTCGTAAAACCTTTCTGTTTTCACGAGCAAAACAGCTCAAAATCACAATAACTTTGCTGCTTGTTCAGAAATACCTAAAACTTTGTAACTTACTTTTCACGATTAAAACAGCTCTTAATCACAATAATATGCATTAAACTTTAACTTTGCTGTTGTTCAGAAATTCCCAAAACTTCGTAACTTACTTTAGCTAGGAACTGAAGGCCACGTCGTCGTCGGTTGTCTCTTCCAGCAAACGCATGGTTCTCCTCGACCGCCATCTTTTATTTTTAGCGCCCAAAGGCCAATGGCTCAAATCTCCCATGAGTCCTAGCGCGACACAGGTAGTCCGACCGAGCATGTGATGATTTCTGTTTTTTTTTTTTCTTTTTCATGTAATTGTGTATTTGTCATATTTCATTAGTTAAATATCGAGAGGCACTTGAGGAGGGACGCCCTTTGGTATTCCGAAGGGAGAGCGTTGCGTGACGCTAGGGCTGTGAAGGAGTCTAGTCAGTTGACAACTCTTTTTTCATTCTGATGACAAGTTGCAATTAAATGTCCGTGCGCCATAAGCACCGTTTAGCAGTTTAGTGTGTTGTAGCAAATTGTTTCCAAGCCCTTGAGTTTGTAAGAGAACAGTATAAAGCCACAACAACGTAAAAATTAATTTGCAGCCTGCTATCTTTTAGAGTTAAAAAATGTTTCTGCCACACCCAATTTGCTATCCCTTGAGGGTTAAAATCAATTCTCCGACGAGCACCCCCGCCTATTTCTATGGGAGTCTTCGGGGTGTTTTCTATCATGATATAGTTATGCTTTTCAAAGTACAAAGTATTCGTATTCCAGTGCATGCGCGGATCCAGAGGGGGTTCCAAGGAACCCCCCTTGAGTCCTTGAGCATCAGAGCAATGAAGTTTTGATTGCGAAGGGGTGACGAAGAATAAACGGAACCCCTCTTAGTAAAATCCTGGATCCGCCACTGTATTCTCACAAAAATGGAAATCTATAGGATTATTCAAAACTTCAGGAGTTAGATTCCGCTAAGAAAATAGCACGAAAAAAGCGATCACACGAGTCGCGCAGTGCAATTTCGGCGGAATCATCCGACTGAAGACTTTGTCTTTGAATATGCTTGAATCGTATGATATCTCGTCCTCAACTTCCATAAAAAAGAGATTCTCTACGATTCTACACAAAATCTACAACAGCAGCAGCTTTAGATTCGGAGTGACAATGAACTTTGGCAATTTCCTGGATACCTATATACATAAATGGCTATTATAAAGTATCAAATTATTAGTTAAAACATCCAACCAGGTCCAATTTTTAAATTTTGCCAAGTATCCGTTATTTGCAGATTTCTGGATCTTAAATTCTTAAGAGCTATATTATTTATGGCTAGCAATATTGAAATATTTACTGGAACCTGATAACGTTTTAAAAATGTATATTAGAACAACAACAGCTCATTTTGTTCTTGTCACAAAGCAAAGTTATTGACTTTTCTGGAGACTGAAAATGATATACTCAATTGAAATCTATACCACTTTTAGACTTATTGTTAAATTATTAACAATTACCCGAAAGCTGTTTTCATTAGAGGCATTTCCCAAAATTGGGAGTGCCACTTACTCCAGTTACTCCAAGAGAGTTGGCATGGCGAGTTTCGCTCTCCCTCGCATCGCTTCTTTGCTCTGCCAATGCTTCATTCTCATATTCAGTTCCATATATATCATCCCCGCTGTATCAGTCCACTTTGGAGAGTTCTGTGACGGTACATCGTTTTGCCGAGGAGAAAACGAGCCGTTTCATTTCTTAAACTTTAAACCTCATGAGAAAAGACGATTGGCTTTGCCGTCTGGACTCGAAGAAGTTCCTAAGAAAGCCATTTACGTGAAACATGAAGTCGAATGTCATTTTGCATGCCTCGATGAAAAGTGGTGCTACTCTATGAATTTTAGAACCACACCAGAAAAAAATGGCTCCAAACTTTGTGAAGTTTTGTCAACTGATAAGCATAATCACTCGAGCTACTTCATACAGGACAAGGAATTTGTGTATTTTGGTCTTGAGGTAAGTTTAGATATCTTGTATAGTTGCATATATTTTGAGGGAAATAAAGACATCGTTCCTTTTTGCCAGGAGGTACTTGAATGATGTTTTTCCAAGGAGAACCTCAGCTCCAAACGTTCCTAGCCAGTAAGGAGGTAGATAATGTTTTATTGCCAGCTAGCAGAAAAAACATCAAGCGTTGTACGATAATTTGAAAACTTCCTTTGTAGAACGATTATCATTCATCATTTTCCCAGACGGCGGGTAAAGCACAAACAATTCGCAAACAGGAAGCGTATGTTTGTCCCTGAAACTTTTAGCCTGCTAGCCGGCTCTCCAGTGGGTTTTTCGGATCCCACGCCAAAAAAATTCGAATATCCGAAAAAAACCAATGGAGAGCCGGCTAGCAGGCCATGAAACTTTTAAAAAACAATCTTCCATCATCAGGACATTGTTTGAAACTTTCTCAGCCAGTTAACATGGTTAAGGGCCTGATCCAGGGACAGATCCGTTTCGTGCACCTGAATTCTGAATACGGTATATATGTACCATCTCTGCTTGAAAACTTCTAAAGTAATCGAATTTACAAAAAAACCCTGAGGCAAACACGTTTTTTGAAAAACTGATTGAAATGCATTAAGCCTTAAAGGATTATTCGCTTCAAGTGTTGGGCCTTGCCTATCCCGCCGGTTCTTATTAATGCCACTAAACTTTTATTTCTCCAAATTTAATGATTTAGTGAAATTTAATCACGTATTTGGTTTAACAGAGCGCGCGGGCTGATGATTACTTTAAAGCTTTTAAAACACTTAATAGTATTCCTGTTTCTAGCTTGACGTCAGTAGATGGAATCTCAGGAGCTCTTAGGGAAGCGGTCAAAATATTTGTACTCGAACAGACAGACAGACACTGTTTATTGGTACCTTGCAAAAGTACTATTTACATTGGTATCGATCCAATAAAATTAATTTTGACTAGTAAAATGTACTTTTGTGCACTGGGCTATCTGAAGGTCCATACTGTGATCAGTTTTCTGATTGTCTCTTTTTGAAGCAGTCATAAACGAAACGCGCTGAATATTTAGCGAACTTGGAATGGAACCCCCCCCCCCCCCCCCCCCCTGTTTTTCAATGTCCATTTTCACCGTGCTCAAGTAAGGGATGTTGGATGTTATTGCATAGATGTGCTGCTCTCGCTATAAAGAAGACAGGGCTTGGCCTATCTTTTGTATTCACTTATTATCTTACCAGTTATTTGCAGTTAAATGCGGCTAATTATTTGTACGGTTGTGCCTTCCGTCCACGCCGGCTAAATTCCCGCCGAAAACGGAACTTTGCCAAAAGTGGCTAAATTTGAAAACTTCGGCTACGCGTTTTAGTGTGGACGGTGAAAACGGAACTTTTCGAGAACCAGAAATTTATGACCGCGGGCTCTCGTGTTCTTTATTTGGCGTATGCGATAAGCTGACGTTTTTGTGCGTTTTCGTGAAAAGCCTCCCTTCCTTCGCGGAATTTCCAGGGCCATCAAACACTAAGGGCCTGGTTAGGAGTGTTAAAAAACAACAGGCAGCCCGTGCGACCGGATTTGTAAAAACGTAGCTAGCGGGGGGTTGGGCAGGCGAGGGGTGTCAAAACTGGAAGAACGTCCCCCCTCCCCCCCCCCCCCCCAGAAACATTTCTAGCTACGGTCTTGACGAACTGTCACTATTCACTTATCTCTAGACGCCCTGTGATTCTGCGCCTTGCAGTACACATGGCAAGTGTATTGCACTTTACACGAAGCGAGATTATTATTGCGCGTGCGTGCCGGGATACACCGGGCGAACCTGTCATACAGGTAAGGCATTCTCGTTCCCAGAGCTCCCCAGCTCGTCTGCTCGCAGGGGAGGCTCTGGGGACATCCACTTGAGGGCCGTCACTGATTGGTTGATTTTGAGTGTCGGAGCATGCGCTGAAAAGTCTTTCTCTCAGCGGCTTTGTATTAAATCTCGCGCATGCGTCAGTGGCTGTCACCAGAGCCTCCCCCGCGAGGTTACGAGCCGGGAAGCTCTGGGTTCGAGAATGACAGGTAAGGAACCTGTAGTTGGGAACAGAAGCTCATAAGCACTTATGAGCTTCTGTGGGAACCCAGCGGTAGTTTTCTTCTCTTTTTTGTACTTCTCCTTGAAAACAGGCGCTTACAGTAAAAACCCCTGATAGTGATTTAGGAATCTGCACATGCATCCACACACCGATGTTTGGCATTTAAATACCAAAAACTATAACATAATTAAAATAGAATATCCTTATCAGAAAAAAAATACTCCAATCTTGATGGCCAAATTCTGGATTTTGATTGCGCGAGAAACAAGATATACATAGCCGGGGGCAACTGACATAACTCCATATTGTGTGTAATAATATGTTGTTGTTCAGCACACCAGGCCGGCCACCAGCAAAGAGCGGGTAGACTACAAAATGCTATACCATTATGCAATAGTAGTACAGTATTTCTTTAGATGCTTATATGGGGGTTTGTACTGGATCATCCCAACTCGCAGGCAATCTCGTTCTAAGAGCCCTGCATTTTCTGCGCATGCGTCGCCAAATTATTTGCGCAGAAAATGCCGGGCTCCGGGAAGATCATGGCTAGAAGGGATAACCTAGAAAGAGGTATAGCCCGGCATTTTCTGCGCAAATAATTATTAAAATAATTAATATAAACAATAGAACGACGCTACACGGGAAGTCAATTCTGCTGTCAGGTTTGTGAATTTGAAGTATGAAGATTTGTTAATGCATCGCACTGTTTAGTCAATGCCATAACATGGCATAAGTAGGTTCGTTCTACCGTGAAGCCTATGAATTATTAATCATCTTCTTCATGACGTCATGACCCTCTGAGATTGAACTCGTAGGTTTGAGGCGTCATTATTGCGCAAGCGCAGCTCATGGCATGCGCAAGGATCCCGCGGGTCGCGGGCGCTTCCTATATCGCTTCTTCAAGCGCGAAAACACCCTTAGGCTTGCGCGAATCCTAAAATAAAATATGGCAGCTTTTAAAAAATCATTGTTTTATTGCCTGTTATTCTCTAAGACGTAGATGAATGCACAAGTAACATTCACACGTGTAACAAGGCCAACGGGACATGTACAAACACTGTAGGGAACTACACATGTGCGTGTAAACCTGGATTTGAAGGGGATGGACTGGTTTGCCTGGGTAAGTTTCACAACCATCCATAAACCTCCCAATAGTTCCACGGGCACACAACCCTAATTTCTAAGCGCGTGGAGCAAAACAACTGGTCTTTGTTAACTGCTTACAAAAAATTACCTGTTCCTTTTTGCCAAGAGAAAAATGTTTTAAAACAATTTCCAAAAACCAGCAGCGAAAAGGGGGTGAGGCCGGAACCGGTTTTCCAAGGAACAGGTCAATTGTGTCCCTGTGGAGTCACGTTTTTCCTTCCCTTTAGCAGAATACATTTTGTCTGATAACCTTATGAGGTGGCTTATTTATTGTGTTTTTGCGTTTAGATATTGATGAATGTGAACGGGACTTTCACACATGTAACATGGCTAACGGGACATGTACAAACACCGTGGGGAACTACACATGTGTGTGTAAACCTGGCTTTGAAGGGGATGGACGTGTTTGCCTGGGTAAGCTGTCACAACCATCCATAAACCTCCTCATAGTTCCACGGGCACAACCCTCATTTCTAAGCTTGTGGGAGCAAAACTACTGCTCTTTTGTTAACTAGAGGCAAAAAGTTGCTAAATTTTAGTTATCTTTTGCCAAGAGAAAAATGCTATAAAACTTAAATAATCCCCCCCCCCCCCCCCACACACACACACACAAAAAAAAAACTACACTCAAAAACTCCGGACATTATTTTCAAAATTTGAATAAATAGTATAAATCCACCACTGGAGATATGAATCGGTTTTTGTTGACAACGGCGGAAAAAAACGAAAATAGTTCCCATGCTTATTCCTGGCGTTTTTGCCAGCCAACAGGTAAGAGCGCGAGGAACAGAGGTTTTTGGAGGAACGGAGCAGTTCCGTGTCCCTGTGTGTAGTCACCTTTTTCTTACATAGCAGAATGCAGAAAGCATTTTGTCTATAACATACTGGCTGACTTTTGGTAATTTTGTATTTAGATATTGATGAATGTGAACAGGGAATTCACACATGTAACAAGGCTAACGGAACATGTACAAACACGCTGGGGAACTACACATGTGCGTGTAAACCTGGCTTTGAAGGGGATGGACTGGTTTGCCTGGGTAAGCTTCACCATCCATAAACCTCCTCATTGTTCACAGGCGCCTCAGTTCTAAGCTTGTTGGAGCAAAAATACATATATCTTAATTAACGAAGATATTAACGAAAAATGTGAGGAACGAGTAAATGTCCGCCAGAATTACATGCAAAAACGTCTAATAAGTTATTTATTATCAGGCTTATTGTTTGTATTTTTGTATTTAGATATTGATGAATGTCAACGGGACATTCACACATGTAACATGGCTAACGGGACATGTACAAACACCGTGGGGAACTACACATGTGTGTGTAAACCTGGCTTTGAAGGGGATGGACGTATTTGCTTGGGTACGTTTTATAATTTGGCTGAACAGCGACAGTGTTGCAGCTAGGCCCTTCCTCTATCTGTCTCTCAAAGGGATTTCAATCATCCAAAGCAGCACCTCGAGTTTCTCTCAAGTTGTATCTCGCCCATGTAAAGAGATCGACAGAAATTTTGGATCCCAGGTCCCGACCCGTAGATCCCGGATCCCAATCTCTATTGGGGAATCCCGGATCCCGAGCCATGGATCCCGCACTCTGGATCCCGGATCCCGCCCTCTGGATCCCGGATCCCACACCTCTGGATCCCGGATCCCACACTATGGATCCCGGATCCCACACCTCTGGGTCCCGGATCCCACACCTCTGGATCCCGGATCCGACACCTCTGGATCCCGGATCTCACACTCTGGATCCCGGATCCCACACCTCTGGATCGCGGATCCCACACCTCTGGATCCCGGATCCCAAACCTCGAATTTAGCTGGATCCCAGATCCCCTTACATGGGATGATGTATCACCTCATAAAGCCCCCCCCCCCAAACCTGAGTGTTTATCTATAACTTCCAAGTCATCTTGCTCCTCTATTACGTCTTTTGTATGTTAGTCTGTTTTTAAACTTAAAATTAGTTGTTGGATTTGATGCTTTGCTTTTAGACATCAACGAATGTAAACAAGGCAGTGACACTTGTAACAAGGCCAATGGAACATGCATAAATACCATGGGTAGTTACACGTGCGCGTGTAGGCCTGGCTTTGGAGGGGACGGGCGATTATGCATATTCTGTAAGTCAGCGCTTATTATTTATTTATCATTTCAAACTCATATACTGGCATTTTGGCGTTGCAACCTTGTACCCAGAAATGTGTATCTTTGGACCAATTTCCGGGGGGCGGGGGGGGGAGGGGGGCAGTTGCCGCATAACGCTCGCATACACTAGAACTGGTTGGATTTAACGTTGATTTTGTCAGTATTGCGATCAGTTTGAATGCAATAAATGAGTGAAACAAGGCCCCATCTTGTAAGATTAAGTTTTAATAATGTACGAAGAAGAAATAGTGCAAAGTACAAAAAAGGGTTCGTTCAGGCCGGGTGGAAACTTTTTTATCGCAAGAAACTAGGGATCGACAGTCGATCGCGCCGCCCTAGCAACCTTTCAAGATGGCGGTGGCGACAAAGCTTTCCCTGGTTTCTTGCAATAAAACTCTTCACAGGCTAAAGTTAATCCAAGTTACCTCTACAGGCGGAGCATACCAGGTAAGGGCGGTTTCTCTAGTACGGTGGCTTGTAAGGGCCATCGAATGTTGCAGCATACTTTTTCAGCATGTTTCAGATTACCCCGAAAAAGGGAGACAATTTTCTTGCCAATTTCCACTTTTGGCAACTTTTCTTGCCAATTTCAACTTTTGACATTTTTTTTTTTGCCAAAACCTGTTTTCACTTGTACAACCGCTGAACCCTGAGTCTTTTGTCACATGATCAAACATGGCGGCGAACGAGGAAGATGGCTCCATCGCAAAGGTAATTGATTATACTCCTGTTATTGATTGTCTCGAAATCGGTACGATGGGGGCTTGGTGAGCGCGAGAGATTAATAAACCTTATATTGCAGTCTCATTTACATCTGATTTCGAGAAAGGAGTATAACTAATTATTTACCTTTGCAATGTAGCTATCTTCCTCGTTCGCCGCCATGTTGGATCATGTGACAAAAGGCTAATGGTTACTTCAGCGGTTGTACAAGTTAAAATAGGTTTTGGCAAACAAATTTGCCAAATGTTGAAATTGGCAAAATTTTTGCTAAAAGTGGAAATTGGCAAAAAAAAAAAATTGCCAAAAGTGGAAATTAGCAAAAGTGGAAGTTGGCAAAGAAAATTGCCAAAAGTAGAAATTGGCAAGAAAATTGTCTCACTTTTTCGGGTAATCTGAAAAAGTGTGCTGCAACACTTGATGGCCCTTACAAGCCATCGTATTCATTGACATATAATTTTAAATGAAATGCATTTTCTCTAGTGGCGCCACAATCAGACATACTAATCCAATATGGAACTCAAAACGGGAAAACTGCTCTCGCTTCATACTTGAAACCTGTGATGCAAAGCCTGACGAAAAGCCGCTGGATCAGGTGTTGGCGGGCGCTTACAGACGGATGGGCTACCGCGACATTCCACAAAAACTGCGACGCAAAGGCTCCCACTGTCACAATCGTACGAGTTGGAAACAGAATCTTTGGAGGATACACAGACAAACATTGGATCAGCTTGAGTAAGTTCTAGTGTAGCTATAGCGTAGCAAGCTACTCTTACGGTACCGGTGCTGCATGTTATAAATGGCTTCCTAAAAAAAGATCAGAATCTCTTCAAAAACTTCGTGACCATGCAAAATAGTAGGTTGAATTTTGAGGTGTGACCACGATTACCGATTTCGGTTCGATTTTTGACAGTGTGTACATTCGGTTTATTCCGCCATTTGATAGGAGTGAACCGTTAAAGAGCTGTCACAATCACTGGAAAGAGCTCCACAAATGTAGTAGATATGCCAATTTGTAGCACCATAGGATTTAAACTAGCGAAGATATGGCTTTTCGAAAGTCGGAAATTTTACAGAAGTTTGTATGTTGAGGTTCAATGTAAAAATTTTTTTTTTTGATTCCGAGGGAATCAATAGTTGCTAATACGTTGCTCACTGAGTGCCCTATGATGGTAAGGGTTTTCGACTTCTTTTAAAATATTTTATCACGTGTATATTCAAATTGAATTCTCGATACTATCTTTGTTTCCGCCGGTTTAATGTGTTCTGACATCAAAAATGGCCGCGGCCTCTGAGTGTCCTACGATGGTAAGGGTTTTCGAATGTGTTGAAATATTGAATTCTCAAAATGCCCTGAGCTTGTTTCCGCCAGTTTGTTTTTGAATGGAGGTCGACTCTTTTCGGCGTTTTGGCTAGCTCCTCTGACAGGGGGTCTCCTCCCGCACCTGCTAGCACCATGCCTACTGCGGTTTTCATAATTCTGTGAACTCTCGTTAACGATTTCCAACCGGCAAACCGCCTTCCGGCTTCCGTCAATCAAACTTCCGAGTCTTTTCGTCTTTACTCTTTGTGCTTTTTGATTGGCCAGCACGTTACCGTTGCTCGGGTGACAGGAAGCCATTTAAGCAGTGCTTAGAGCACAAAAAAAGTATAACGCGGTTTTACGGTTGGAAATTAATAGCGAGAGTTCGCAGAATTATGAAAATCGCAGTAAATGCACTTCTTCTACTTTCTTAGGAGAGCGTACTTATTCGGGGTCAAGCAAATCGTTCCTGTTTAGCCTCTACAACAACGGCGATTCTCCAATGAAGTTTCCAATTAAAACTAATAAAGTAAGTTTTGCCATACGCGGTTACTATGGATACGGACCTGCGTTCGGATGGGGGCACGACTTGTACATAACAGACAACGCGAGAAGTAACGCCAACTCTTTTGCCCGCTCCTCCTCGTACCAGACTCCACCAGGCTGCAAGACCACAGGCTCCTTCTGCAATTTCTTTGCAGGTAATAAGCTGAAACTTTTTTTTAGCAAAATGAGCGTGGCTAGATAGATCGATAGTTTATTATGAATATTAAAATTACAGCCGAAGGCTGAATTGCATAATATTTTACAATTACAATTCAAATTATATTTATACAAAGCCAATTACAAGTAATCATCGAATATTGCTAAAAATCTTAAAATACAATATCTATATATAAAACGTCGAAAAATATTTATACCGTTTCCGGGATACGTTGTCACTGGAAAAAGCACCAAAGCTTGAGGCGCTAGGGAGTATGGTTAAAGATTTATTGGAATTTCTGTAAAATATTAGAAACAAACAAGCTTAGAAATATACTGAAATTTAATGATTTTGGTTGTGGTTGCGAGAACTGTCTGAATTCAGATCAAACAGTAGCAGTTTAGATGCCCCCATTATCCTTTGCGATTCAAGCTTATAGGCTTTTTGGGTGACAACGTTTCCCAGAAACGTTATATATGAACGACTATTTACATCAGAATTAACGGACGCCCTCGTTAGCTTTGCAGCACATTGCTGGAATGAAAGATCTTTGAAAGCGTCTTGAAACTAGGCAGATCAAATATGCGTTTTTCCTTGTATAGTGTAGTGACCCATCTCACTGGATGAGCAAAGACAAAGCCCCTGTCAGTCACTCCTTTGTTATCGTTTTCGTTCGATATTAGAAGATGAATTACGTGTAGAAATCTCTAAATCAACATCTATAAACAAAGTTTCAGATTTGATTTACCAAATTCAAACGAGGAAATTGATCTACATTCTTACATTCTCTAAATCAGCCGATGGAAATGGATGCTTTCTCCGGCTTGATATGTTGCTATGCTGTCAAAATGGCGGCTGTCACAGGCTTTTAATGGTTCCACTGTAGACTCACCTAGGCCACGTCATTCGTAAAAGACAAACACAGTTCAAACTAGACAATAGTAGGACGGCTTCACATTGTACCCCGGCGAGAGCCGAGGAGCAGATCTTTAGGCATACTAGTTCATACGCCGGTCTAGCCATGAGAAGTTCCTAATGCAAATGAACTTAGACAAATAGGATACTACATGGCCGCTACATGACCGCAGGCTCTCTTCTGGGGGCCGTTTCTCGAAACGCCCGAGAATTCTCGGGCCCGAAAAGTTTGTTTTCAAATGTTAATAGTTTGATCCCCAAGTTTTTCGTTTTCTTTTCTATCCTGATGATTTAAATAGTCTACAACTCCCTATCCGTGAATATGTACACTGTTTACGTCTCAAAAAAGAAATTTTCGATTTCATTCAAAACCCTAAATCGAAAGAAAAATCACCCGAATAGTCTCGGGAGGTCAGTTGCTCCCGAAAACTTTCCATTGTTTTTCACCCGAGTTTTTCGGGTGCACGAAAAGTTCGGTTTAAACTAACGTAATTCTATAAATGCTATAGAATATAAATAACTACGAAAAGGGAGTTATAGACTATTCAAATATAAAGCAGGGTAGAAAAGAAAACGAAAACCTTTTTGATAAATCCATAAAAATTTCAAAACAAAGTTCTCGGGCCCGAGAATTCTCGGGCGTTTCGAGAAACGGGCGCTGGTGTGTCAGAGCACGCCGGGAATTGCAGCTCGCGCGCGCACGTTCGTATGGGATTCCTGTACACTCTCGTTTTTGTGGGTTTCCTGTGGACTCTGAATGTACACGAAAGCTCTCAAAAAGCTTCTACCAAAATACTAGCTTCAAAACAACGTGCGCGCGCTCTGCCATTCCTGCCGCGTGTAGTCCGCCGCGCGCCCAATAAAAAACGAAAACTTCAACAGAAAGCCTGCGGGCAGGCTAATGGCCGCGCGAAGAAACGAATACTTAGACAATAGTGTTTACTCATTAAGAGCAGCTCATGATTAGACTGGCGTATGTCTTATGCCTTTGACGTTTTCCAGGGACCAATCATTTTTCGCCAAGCGATATCGAAGTTTTCTACGAGACGAGTGGCGTCGAGTCTACCCTCCTGAGCTCCAACACTGGATATCAAACCAGTCTTACAAGTATCTTATTGCCTGTACTCAACACCGGACGATGGAAGCTTTGTTGGAGGGCAGGAACGGATGGTTGGACACATTCGGTGTTTCATTCGCGGTGTGATCATGTTGGTGCGACAGTGACTATCGTACAAGTGGGCTCGAGGCTTTTTGGTGGTTATCTTGATAAGCCATTTGACAGTAAGTGTAATAGGAATGGAATGATATAAAATGTCCACGGGGTCACACGCACCTGTTCCTCAGAAAGCCTGTTTCTACATCCACAAATGGGGGGCCTTGCAACGGGGGTTACCCATCATGCAAGACATTAGTGGGGATTAACAAAAGATAAGGGGAGTGAAAGAAAATAATAATAATAATAATAAATAAATAATAAAAGGAATTAAAAAGGTTAAAATGGTATGTAAAATTGTTCCTCCCCTCTTTTCGCTGCTGGTGCTGGACTAAAGGGCCAGAAAGTCTCTTTCTTAGTATTTGTTTAGTGTACTTAATTTTTGCTGGCAAATGGTATTGACGTTGCTATGCTGGCTTCCGTCGCGCGCGCGCGCAGTTCTAGTTTGGCGGGAAAGATTCAGTGAAAGATTCAGTAAACTTTTGGAGCTTATTTTGAGCTAGTTATTTTTGCTTGTTTGTGGCTTTTGAGTCGTGCTGGCTAGGAAAGTTCTCTCTTCTTCCCTCCTGACAATTCTTCCAACAGGAACATCCTTCACCCTTTGCGCTGATGTCGAAACACTAGCAGGGGCGTACAATGCTAGAGCCTTTTTTGTAAGGTACACAAGACACTAGTCTAATGACAGGATTTTCCTGCGCGTTTCGTTGTTTTCAAGGTCACAAATCAGGATAAGATGGGCCTGAGGGAGCAAGACAACGGTGACAATTTAGAGTCTCGTTTAGTATGAAGTGTACTTTGCGTATCGGTAGCTACTCCCCTGACTGATTACTTAGCCAAGGTGATGCCACACATTATTTAATTCTGCAGCCAGCCTGGCAAGTTTTGTTCTCAATTACTGCGATTTTCATAATTCTGCGAACTCTCGCTAACGATTTCCAACCGTCAAACCGCCTTCCGGCTTCCGTCAATCAAACTCACGAGTCTTTTCGTCGTTACTCTTTGTGCTTTTTGATTGGCCAGCACGTAACGTTGCTGTCGCGACAGGAAGCCATTTTAGCACTGCTTAGGCGCTGGCCAATTCAAAAAGCACAAAGAGTAACGACGAAAAGATCGGGAGTTTGATTGACGGAAGCCAGAAGGCGGTTTTACGGTTGGAATTCAATAGCGCCAGAGTTCGCAGAATTACGAAAACCGCAGTAAATACTTTCCATACTTTTTTCAGGTACTTCAGGATATATAACATCAACAAAAGCGTTCCTGTTCAGTTTGACCAACGCCAACGGATTTTCGCCTATCAAATTCAACATCAAAACGGCAGAGACTCAGTATGCCGCTTATTTTAGCTCATCTCACGGGCCCACATTTGGCACGATCTTTTTCTCGGCACTAAACCTAATAACGTGGGACACACATGGCCCCGCACTTATGAGGCTCCCCCTGGGTGCACCACTGGAAATGCGTGCCCGTTTATGGCGGGAAGTTCACCTTTCACTCCGAGCAACATCCACGTGTTTTACGAGAATACCCTGCCCTCGGATATACTCTTGGGCAAAAGCGTGAAATATCTTAGTGTTCTTAAAGGTAAATTAATAATCCTCCATTGAATTATCAAACTGTAATATTATAAGAAGATCTCACTGCAGACGTTTCAGCGTTTGCATTGGGATCCACGGCGGTTGGCTCAGCGCACGCCGTTGCCTCTGTAATCCTTGTTCGACTCCCGGCCGGGGCAGAGGAAATTCTCTTTCCCTGTTCTGGTCGTGGTCGAAAGTGGTTTATATTGTGAGTTGAACTTTGTTCTACTGTGTTTCACGTCTTTCGGATGAGGCAATAAACAGAGGTCCCGCCTCGCCTTCACTACCCTAATCAATTCCAGGGGGGACGCCAAAGATCCACTGAGAACGTAATAAACCCTCTGACAGTGACCACCCTCATTGTCTGTGCTTGTGACCGCTTGGCGTGTCAGTGGCGCCGTTGAGGCCCGACGTAATGAGAGATGCATATGCATTATAATGCATAACTAGCATTAAGACTAGAATGGTTTTCTGAAAAGCGCCATGTGCAGTCTATAAAAAATTGCATAAAACTAGGCACTTAGCATTACAGTTATTGATATTTTTCTGCAACACCCTAACAGCTTAAATTAATTCCCTTCGAAGGTTTCCTTCGTCCTGTTAGTACGGCAGTGAGTCGCTGGGCCAAGTGTTGGGACACAGCCACCGACAACCTCCAACAATTTCACAATCGATGCGATAATCTCGGTCCTACTGTGACAGTTATTCGTGTTGGGCCATACATATTTGGAGGATACACCGATAAGAGTTGGCAAAGTGAGTTATTCCCTTTACGTTGTTTGAAAATGTAGACAGTGATTTTTCAATCTCGTACGCAAAGCTGCCGGCCTTGTCACTTCGCGGGGGAAGGCTCTGGTGGCGGCAATTTGAGGGCCTTCGCTAATTGTGAGCGTTTGGGGCATGCGCAGAAAGTTCTTTCTCTGAACGGCTCTGTATCACATCTCTCGCGGAGAAAGCATCCATCCCCATCGGCTGATTTAGAGAAACAGAGCAATGTTCTTGATTAAATTTGGTAAATCATATCTTTGATGTTTATGTAGAGATTTCTACACGCAATTCGTCTTCTAATATCAAACGAAAACAATAACAATGGCTGATACAGGCTCTTTAACACGTGCAAGTGTCCTACATGACTGCAGCACTTGCAGTGGATGGGGCTCTAGTATCGAAATTCAGCTCAAATTTGGAATGAGAGCTTTATCACTGTAAGGTGAACATTTTTGAGAAGTATAAAATTGATTCAAATTGTCTTTAAGAATGAGTACCACTGTGGTCAACGGGGCGATTATGATTCTGTTTCAGGGACATCGGGTTATGTGGCCTCAAATAAGGCGTTCATCTTCAGTCTCTATAACGTCAACGGCTTCGCTCCAGCCAAATTCAACATTAAAAGTGACCAGACCGGACATGCTATCTACAATTCCCAAATGAAGGGACCGACGTTCGGTAGCGGTCACGATATCTATATCGGATACGACAGTAACGGTAATAGCGGCTCATATACCCATACTAGCGCTTACAACGGCCCGTCTCAGTGCTCAGGAACATGCACATTTTTCGCAAACACGTATCGGTTTACTCCGAATGAGGTGGAGGTGTTTTACCAAATCTCTGTGTGATAAAGGGGCTGTGTCACGGTTATTTAAATGAATTCGTAAATACAGCTCTAAATTTGTATGTTATCATCCCCAGATCACTGATATTTAACAATTAGACTACGAGTTCGAGTTTTCTATGAGTCAATAGATAGTTAACGAGGCGCGTAGTAAACGGGCTCTGAGTCAATAGCTATTGGCTTTTCACTCAAGGGCTATTGACTTAGAGCCCATGAGGGCGAGAGGAATAATTGTTTTAGGCATCCACATCAGTAGATCAATTTGTAACTGGTCTGGTTATTTGCCATTTTCTGGCTTTCAAAATCTGGGGTCCATAAAGTATTATGATCGCTTTGCAGTTTTAACACTGAAACCTAGACTAGTATTTTGGCTATCCATAAGTTATTTGGAAGTTTTTTTTACATCACCAGAAGTGTGCTAAAATCGTAACACCGCTCCTTTAATCTATCAAACCTCTATGCGAAAATACTGCGACAGTGCTCCCATGTACACACCTATTTAAGCTATTTCTCTCTTCAGTTTAGAAATAGCGTTGATATGTAACACAACTACCAGGGCGCAACGCGCGCGTTCATTTCAATTTGTTCGTCAGATGTCACTCATTTACCGAAGTACAGGGCGCGCGCACATTATAGCTGTAATAGTCCAGTACAGACGAACACAGTCCAGTACAGACGAACGCAAGGGCAAGACACAAGCTCAAAGTAAGTGTAAATCAGAGCGATACAAGCGCAAGCTTAAAATCAAAATCAACATTAGTTCGCTTGCGCTCGCTTCATGATTTACACTAGACGCAAGCGCAAGGAAGAGGGAAACGTAACGTCGCGATTTCCTTGCGCTTGGGTCTGCGCTTGTGTTCTAGTGTAAACCACACCAGAGAAATGTGTGAGTTTGATATCCTTGCGCTTGTGTTCATGTGTAAAGGCCCGTTCACACGGCGCGATCTCAGCGGCGATCTGAGGTGCGATTTCTGCGGCGATCTAACGGCGATGTAAAATCGCGCGGTGTGAACGGCCGGCGATTTCACTGCGATTTCACCGGCGATGTCGCCGCGACGTCGCAGGCGTTTTGAACATGTTCAAATTTCACTGCGATGCGTGTGCGATTTCTTCAGATCGCCAACGAACTGGCAAATATCGCAGGGCCAAATCGCCGCCCGTTCACACCACCGCGATATGACGTCGACGATCGCTGCAAAAATCGCACCTCAAATCGCAGCTGAAATCGCGCCGTGTGAACGGCCCTTAAACCTGCTATTAGTTGCCTAATGAGACCATGCCACATGAAACATGCATCATAATAAAGTCGCTTTTTATTCGAAGACAAACCAAACTACACTAAGAACACTCAATAGCATTTACTACTTTGCTGCGTTTTCGAGTTTTCAAGGCTGTTCCTACGTGTACGAAACTGAAACTCAAAAGCTGCGTCACAAAAGCTTCCTTTGTTTGGTAGAACGAATCATGATGATAAGAAAGTTGAACACAGAGGTGTCCTCTGGCAATGGTTCGTACACGGCGGAACACCCGTTTTCAGCCAAGAATTACATTGTCAATATGAAGCATGGTTCATGATACATGGTTCACGAGCAACGTTAATGAAAACAGGTATATACCTATTTCTAAAAAAAGTTGCTTTAGGACTTGTTATTTGGTCGTCGAATTTCCCAAGCGACGTTTATTGAAACAGGTGTACATGCCACACTTTCAAAAAGGTTCAGCACGCGGAATTTCTTGATTATCAGCTGCAAGAGAAGCGATGCGTTAAGAGCATGCATAATTAATAAAAGCCGAACAGCTACTGAGACGAAGTTGAAGTTCAAGCAATCAGCACGCGAGATTTCTCATAATCACTTGATTATCACTTGCAAGAGAAGTGGTGCGTCAAAAGCATGTATAATTAATGATCGAATAGCCACCAAGACGAAGTCGAATTTCGACCAATCAGCACGCAGAATTTCTTTTAATCATTTGATTATCACTTGCAAGAGAAGTGGTGCGTCAAAAGCATGTATAATTAATGATCGAATAGCCACCAAGACAAAGTCGAATTTCGACCAATCAGCACGCAGAATTTCTTGTAATCAGTTGATTATCAGTTGCAAGAGAAGTGATGCATCAAAAGCATGCATAATTAATTATCGAATAGTCACCGAAACGAAGTCGAATTTCGACCAATCAGCACGCAGAATTTCTTGTAATCAGATGCATCAAAAGCATGCATAATTAATTATCGAATAGTCACCGAAACGAAGTCGAACTTCGACCAATCAGCACGCAGAATTTCTTGTAATCAGTTGCAAGAGAAGTGATGCATCAAAAGCATGCATGCATAATTATCGAATAGCCACCGAAACGAAGTCGAATTTCGACCAATCAGCACGCAGAATTTCTTGTAATCACTTGATCATCAGTTGCAAGATTAGTGATGCGTCAAAAGCATGTATAATTAACGATCGAATAGTCACCAAAACGAAGGCGAATTTCAACCAATCAGCACGCGGAATTTCTTATAATCAGTTGAGTAATTATATTAATGATGAATCGAACTGGAACTGTTTATGGTTTGATTTTAAGGTATTATTATTGATTTCAAGTATTTTAAAATATTTAACAATTATTCCTCGAGCCCGAGTGGGCTCTGAGTCAATAGCCCATGAGGCCGAAGGCCGAAATCACACTAGTAGGTCAAATCACACTAGTAGGTCAATTTGTATTGCCAAAAACGTTTTATGGTCTGGTCATTTGCCTTTTTGGCTTTCAAATCCGACACTTTTCGCTACTAGTAGGCTATAACTTAAAGCCTACTAGTAGCTCGACCAATCAGAACGCAGCATTGACAATAGACCACTAGTGTGATTTGACTAATATGTCATATACACTTACTGTAAAGTTACGTAATTAAGTTTGTAGCTGCAATAAAACTATTTACCTTGGACGTAATGTTTTCCCATTTCACATCACTTGGCATTCTCATGAGTATTTTTGTTTTCTTCTGCTACGCTCCGAAGGATATATGAATACGGAAGCATCCCAGACAAAGAATGATTTTTCAAATGAATGGCACGGAATCTGAAATCTATATATTAATACCGTAAGGAAAATCGTGTCCGCACTCGCTCCGCTTAGCCCTGAAGCTGTGCCGCCAAAAGAAGTTCGCAAACCCGAAGGGAAGGTGGAAATCTGGACCGTGGGCGTGTTTTTGGGGAAAAGATTCACCTCGGGCTAAGTTCTAATTCAAGCGATTTCTTAAGCGAGGGACAAAGCCGCCATCGCCGCCATGTTGAATTCTCCCACAGAAACTAAAAAGAACTCGGTTCGCGCAGCCGAAAGCACCATTGATATTCAAACCTAAATGGTTCTCTTACAGATTACATACAGGAATGGGCAGGGATAATTCTAACTTGAAAGATTTGAGCTGAGAAAAATTTTCATTCAAGTTTCAGCAAACGTACACACTACCTTGCTTCCCTCGGAGCACGCGCTAAGGCCAATTTCAGACGTCGAACTTTTGCCGCGTCGAATCCAATTGTTAGAAATTTAATTTGCAGCTTAGAGGACACTTTGTTTAGTAGGAAAATATTACGCCAAAGAGGTCTATACCAGCAATCTATCTATAGAAAGAGCTTCACAGTATGATCGTATTGCAAGTGCATGCATAATAAATGGCCATAAGACGTTGAAGGGTATAGGTATTTTGAGGTTATGTAGCGTCGTTTACTGTGCGACTACGTCAACCGGGCTATATTTGTAAGAAGTTAGCCAATCAGAAAGCGAGTACAGAACAAAGGATCTCGACTTTCTTGAGATCTGAGACACCGAAATATCGCTTTTCTCGTAAAAATTGTGGAAATTATGGCATAAATAACTTCAAAACACTTAATTACTCATCTTCAGATGTATAGCAGGTATTAAATTTGCTTAAAATGGCTTGAATCTCTAAATGACAAACTTTTTACGGGATCGCCCGGTTGACGTAATCGCACAGTAATCCCCGGGGGATCCTTCGGGGTAAAGATGGTAGGGATAACCGTCGGAAATCCTGAAAAACACCCTAAAAATACCAAGCCTTGAAAATGCTACCATCCTAAAAATACTCCCTCGTCTAAACTTGCCATAAGAAATACCAATTTTCAAGTACATTGTACATTGCCGCCGTTTATATTGACTACGATCCAAATATGAGGGCGTTCACTCGGTTTCGTTTCTAAACCAAATATTTACCCCAGATTTATTGTGTTGACCACATTTTCCTCTAACAAACCCTAAAAAGACGGAGTCGCTGATTCAACCCCTAAAAATGCGACAGTCATTCCTACCATAAGGAGGATCCCCCACGGGCGTCTAGTACTTTTTATACCTGTAATACAAGTTCAAATACTGCGAATGGATAATCAACACACATTACTATTATTCGGCTATGGAATTCGCACAAGCTTCATGTAAGCATCTTTAAGAGGGAGCCCGATTGCAGTCCTTAAGAAACAGATATTTTATTTACAGGAGGACCAGGTCCAGAGGTCGACGAGGTTTTGTTTACACGTGCATCACACCCCCAATTGAAAATATCCACTATTTATTTCAATATTCATAAACTAGAAGCATTGATGACTATATGCGTTCCACATCAGATTGGTCGGATGCTTCTAAGGGGCTTAAAACATGGTTTAAAAATTAAGGTGTTTTAGAAATTTTAAATTACCCGTGGGCCACCTTAATGAAGCAAATAGTGGCCTCGGTCTATGTGTATAGACCACATGACCGGTTGATACCTGCTTTGTTTGTCCGACATCTATTTATCGATTATAATTAACATGGCCATGGTGACACACCAACGGCCTTTGCGGCACGATTTGTCCAATCCATCATATGAGTTGTAGAATACCTTGACATGAAGAAAGAAGAAGAGAGAATTATCATGCTAATTAAAGAGGGTTTGGGAAAAAAAACAAGGACAATAAAGTTAGTTGAAGGTTGCAGATCGGGGTAGTGTTAAAATGGCATAATTTAACAAAAACATATTTGCCCGAGTTCCATTTACGGTGCTGCAGTTCAACTTTTGAGAATTTCATGCTCGTGAACATACACTACCTTCGACATTTGACACCATTTTAAAATGCGCGGTGCAAAACAAAGAAATCGCCCTAACGAGTGAAAGCTACCAATTCATATTGGCTATCATATGAATTTTAACTTTGCACAAGACAACCTTTAAATTGATACCACTTTCAATTTGTTTGCAATTTGGTAATGAAAAATGAGCTGGCTCATGGACTAATTGGCTTAGATTATGACACTTTTTTTTCCAAAAAAATTCCAAGCGGATGCACAGAAATAGTTCGAAAATCGGCCCTATTTTAAAATTTCAAAAATCAAGCGTTCCAAACCCTGTGTATATTCGCGTGAGTGGAACGTCCGGAGAAATGTAACTCACAAACAAATCTGTGATTTATCAAATGAAATAAATAAATATTTTCTGAGGAGGTATATTATGTTTTAGAATCTGTTTGTCGATGTTTGGAACGCTTGGCGATGCAAGAAAAATCGTTCTGATTGGCTAATTTGAGAGCAAAAAATCAGCAGGAGGCGACCCGTAAGAATGAGTGTCACAAGTGTCCATTTGCGAAATCTTGTATGTTTTCTAGATTTCTAGCTGCCATTATATATCTCATATTACCAGATTGCATTCTGAAATTTCAAAAGAATATCAACGTCGGTCCGGCCCTTGCGCTTACTACCCTGAATTTCAGCCTCCCTTAGCTCCGATCGTGCCTCACTTTGCGAAAGGTGAGGTCTGAATTCACAATTCCCCTTATAATAACTTGATACCACTGCTATCAGAATCGGCTCTTGGAATTCGTTTTGTTATTCAAACGTTTGAGCTCCCTTGGGAGCTGCAAAATAATGGTGTTAATACATACATAACGCGTTCCAAACTAGTTGGAGGTTTTCCAAAACTCAAAAAATGGAGTCAAGCCATCACACAACTCTAAATCTCGAAACTTATTCAGAGCAATAAAATAAATCAACAACGGACCCTTCTATTTGTTGGCGCTATGTCGGTAAATCGTTCTAAATACATGACCATTACCCGATGTTGAAAAACACGCATTTTACACAGAACACAGCAATTTCATTTTACTCTTTATTGTGATATTAATTATTTTCTCTGACATCAAAATCAATCGCAAAAACTGTGTTGTAAAAAAGTATTATTCTTCTGAACACGAAAAACTCTAGTATGAAACACTATACATATCAACTTTTCTTGTGCTTAAAAACTACTACGCGTTAAAGCCCGAAAAACTATGCTAGGAAATTCATAGCCAATTGAACCTCCAACAAATGGCTAGGAAATTCTTAGCCATTTGAACCTCGAACAAATGGCTAGGAAATTCTTAGCCATTTGAATCTCGAACAAATGGCTAGGACATTCTTAGCCATTCGAACCGCGAACAAATGGCTAGGAAATTCTTAGCCATTTGAACCTCGAACAAATGGCTAGGAAATTCCTAGCCATTTGAACCTCGAACAAATGGCTAGGAAATTCTTAGCCATTTGAACCTCGAACAAATGGCTAGGAAATTCTTAGCCATTTGAACCTTGAACAAATGGCTAGGAAATTCTTGGCCATTCGAACCTCTAAATAAGTGGCGTTAACTACTGTAATCTCCCGCATATAAGAACCTGGATTTTAACAACCTATTAGGCTAAGATGTTGCTTATAAACCACGTTTTCTGTATTTTCAGTTCAGATTAGCACTTGTTTTAAGCTAACATTCTAGGTTCTTATATGCGGGTGTTTGTGTTCTATAAAGAGTGAAAACAGTTAGTAAGTGAGTGTGCTACCTAGAGAAAAGGCTAAACATCAATGACGCAGAATAGTATTCATTTTGCCAGACCCGGGAAAAGTAAGGTGGAAATTTCCACCGAGCATCGTCGGACAAATCTAATGCTAAACGTCCTGATTTTGCCAGACCCCGAAAAGTAAGGTGGAAATTTCCACCGTGCATCGTCGGACAAATCTAATGCTAAGTATTCATTTTGCCAGACCCCGAAAAAGTAAGGTGGAAATTTCCACCAAGCATCGTCGGACAAATCCAATGCTAAAAGTCCGGATTTTGCCAGAGCAATAAAATGCTACTCGTAAAGCTAAAGCTTAGAGACTCCGAAAAGTGACTATGAAAGTTTCCAACCGTTACAGCGCTGTAAAAATACCATCTTCAAAGTCTAGAAAGCTACTCGTGTTGGAAACTCTAGCAGCCTTCCAAAATACAATGCTAAAGGTTTGCCTCATACTCTAAGAAAATATGAAATCCTTCAACTTAATGCATTAACTTTAATTTCAACTTGAGTTTGTAAAAAACGTCTTCTCGGCATTCGTTATTAGTTATTTATGAATTCGAAGTTTAAATTGTCAATGCAACCCGCAGTGTCAAACCAGGCGTCAAAACACCGCCGGATGAAGCCACTAAAATGAAATCGCAACGTAACATTTCAGGTACATATTAGTATGTTGTTCGACGTGACTGACTGGAAATGTTACATTTCGATTTCATATTTCGAACTATAACGTGGCTTCTTATAATAATACGCTGGCAAATTCGTCGTGTAACTAGATGAACAATCGCGGAAATCTCAGACAAAGCACGGTCGTGATAGAAATAGATAACCGCAAACAATTTCCTGTAGCGAAGATGTTCGTCAACTATTGAGTGCATACATTTTTCTTACGTCCAGGTTTCCTACGCAAAGTTCTCCTATTAACCCAGAATGGGTAATATAGATATCAGCGTTTACCTTATATTCCATATCACCCGAGTAGATGTCGCAATGTCGCAATCATGTCTCCGAGAGGAAACTTTGAACTGGTTTTAAAAGCTTGAAGAGCATATTGTTATTCGTTTGTAAAATGTTCGCCCTTTCCTTCTTGCTTTTGTTTGGAAGTACAACTTTTGTCTACGGCCCTCGGTTGGCTTTTCCTTTCCTTTTACGTGACATTGTAGCCATCGACGGCCATAAGACTTATGTTCAAAATACAAAGGACAATGATCAGTCCGTTGCAAGAACATGCAGCACCCATGGTGTTGATGTTTATGAGTGGTCACGTGTAAGGTCTTGACCTATAACCCCGCGTTTTGATTGGTCATTAAATTTGCTTTCCTTTTTTGATTGGATGATTCGAAATTTAACTTTGAGTTGGTTTCAGCGCAGCATCCGCTAAACGGAAATAAACTTCATTGTTCGCTTTGCTTTGCAAAGGAAGAGTCTTCGGATAAAGAGAAGTCTGCGCTGCTTTTGTATGGTTACAATCACCAGCCAAAGGCTGCTCCGGAAAATAACCGCTGGTACTACAAAATTCAAAATAATCAAGTTTGAAACGAAGAGTATGAAAGGTAAGCTTCAGTTTATTTACAAATATTAAGCACAGAAATGTTCACTGGCTTTCTGTTCTTACTGGCTTTCTGTCCTTGCTAGACAGTACACAGCAAGATTAGGCAGAAATGACTGCTTGCTGTTATTGTTATGGAAAGTATTTAGCTTCCCTCACTCCTAAATAGCTAGTATTAGATGCTCGGTGCAAAAACAATGCGACAGGCAGCTTTTTACTATCAGTTTCAACGGAATAAAAGACAAAGGGTAATAGTGTTACACGCAATAGAAAACAAACCGCTACTGAACAATTACAGATGCGCGATTATAATAAGTTTAAGGCATTACGGCGTAGTTCAGTTTTTGCCCGAGTTTTTGGCTCTGCTATTATAATAGTTAATACAATTTATGTTCTTGGCTTACATGTTGTTTACCATTCTCAGGGCTCATTGTAACTCTCTTCACCGGCTCAAGCCGAAATCAGCCTGACTCAGCGAACCACGAACATATTTCCTACCGCGAAAATCTACTATTTGTTATTTTGCGATTCATCTAAACATATGAACGTCTTGATTGCATCGATAATCATCAGCGAATAATTACGTTATAAAATATATTTTCTACTCTCTGACTCTGAACGCACATAATTCTTGACAATTCATTATTTTCTGCTTTAGGTATCTACCAAAGCTCGTTTGATCTCCAGGAGAAGACAGTTATGATAATGGAACTAAAAACATTGCGTTTTACGCAGTGGCTAAATGACTGGTAACCGGTCAAGGTCTTCAGAATGCGTATAACAGACATTGAATAGAGAACAAGAGTTACTCACTATTTGCCTCTCCATCACTCTCTCTCTGTCTCTACTTTTAGCATTGCATTTGACCAACAATGTATGATGGAAATTTCCACCTTACTTTTTCGGTGTCTGCCATATCCAGACGTTTAGCATAATATTTGTCCGACGATGCTTGATGGAAATTTCCACCTTACTTTTTCGGGGTTTGGCAAAATCAAGACTGTTAGCATAAGATTTGTCCGACGAGGTACGATGGAAATTTCCACGTTACTTTTTCGGGTCTGGCAAAATCAAGACTTTTAGCATTAGATTTGTCCGACGATGCTTGGTGCAAATTTCCACCTTACGATTTTCGGGGTCTGGCAAAATCAAAAATTTTAGCATTAGATTTGTCCGACGATGCATGATGGAAATTTCCACCTTACGTTTCGGGGTCTGGCAAGCCCAGCGCTGTAAATTTCAAACATGGTGAATTTTCTTTGGTAGTGATCACACTCACTTTATGTTTTTTTCTAACCAGAATAAGGACTTTTGGAAGAAAAATAACATTAGCCTTTACTTTTTGTCCAAACAATCTCTACTTCAGAATACCACACAGATAGAAGAGTCTGTAAAACGCTGATCATTATTGTATTGGTCTATGTTACTAAACTGTTTATACTTGTATACCTGTAAATAAAGTTTATACATTATTATTGACATTTAAAATCGTTTTCTAATTGATATAGAAGTATTTTTTGTGTAATAAGTTGTAGATATCCACTCAAGTGGCTCGCACGCGCGCATAGAAATAATGCGTTAGCCATTTCACAGCTTGAACTTCCAAAAATGGCTAGGAAATTCTTAGCCATTTTAACCTTTAAAAAGTGGCTAGTAATTCCTAGCCATTTTAGAGGTTCAACTGAATGGCTAAGAATTTCCTAGCCATTTGCTAGAGGTTCAAATGGCTAAGAATTTCCTACCATTTTAGAGGTTCAACTGAATGGCTAAGAATTTCCTAGCCATTTGTTAGAGGTTCAAATGGCTAAGAATTTCCTAGCCTTTTCAAAGAGGTTCAAATGGCTAAGAATTTCCGAGCAAGTTTTGAAAGGTTAAATGGGTGTGAATTTAGGTTCAAATTGCGTAGAATTTCTGAAAAAAAAGATAAGAAAAAATTTCATGAAAAGTTCTAATATCTTTAAATCTATGTTGAATTTTGAAGAACACCGCGAAATTGTTTTCACAGTCGGTGATAATCCATATATCTCCTCGAAACTATTTTTTTATGTAGAGAAACAAAAGAAATCCTACAAATCAACCCATTTTGGAAAACCTCAAACTAGTTTGGAACGCGTTACATATTTGTCAACTTTTTTTCCTTGATGTTTAACATTTAAGAAAGATACATTTACTATCAAAAGAGGGAAGGGAAAGTTGATAAAAGGCAAACAAAAGGAACAACGAAAAGGAAATTGTGAATTCACCAAGAATGTTTCCGTCCATTATGCAATCACAGAAAAGTAAAAAAACATAATTTTTATAACGTTTCCAAGACAACGCACGCCTTCTTCTACAGTTATGACGCCTGGTTGTTTGGTTGAGGTTTCTGCACGCTTTTTTGATTGGGAAAGCGTGCGTCGTCATGGAATATTGCCCGCACGTCTTAAGCCTGGTGCACACTTGCGACATAACAACATAAGAAAAATACCAGGCGAAGAAAATTTACTGGTTTCTAAAAATTGAAGTCCACAAAAAACAAAATAAGATTACTTAAGATTGATAAAATTGCTAGACTGGCTCTGACCCCATCCTCTGTTCACTATTCTTTGAGCGCGCATTGTTAAAAAATATGCATACATCAATAAGGAGCCCATTATCTAGGAGCGTGCATCTCTTATGTTATCAAAGTGTAAATAAACAGTGTATTGGCAAATGCAAGGCAGAGGGGGCAGTCCTCCCCTTCAGCGATTTAGTGTCAACATACACTACCGACTCCCCAAACTCGCAGCTCGTAAGCTGAATTGCGTTGGGTCCCCATGGCGCCACTGGCAGCCAAGCGGTCATACGCGCAGTCACTGAGGATGGTCACTGCCAGGTGGTCACTGCCAACTCTTGCCCACCACAACATTAAACCTACAGGAAAACAACCAACTTCCGACGCTCATAACTTCTGTGTTATTTGTCGAAACCACCTCAATTTTAGGATTTCACACTTCGGTGAGCTCTTTTCAAATATGGTATTTTTATTTGCTAGGATCAAAATTCAAAATGTCACGCAACATCTGCAAACTCCCCATTAAAATGCAAGCATCGTATACTTTGTTCAAAAATTATTACTATTATTCAAGCTGCAAATCTATTGTTATTAAAATAACTTCCAATTCGCTGTTATACCTTAAATGGATGCTCCTAGGTAATAAGCTCCTGACAGCGCGCATCGGACAGAGATTCAGATTGATAAATTTTGTCCCCCACTGTATTCTGGTGGATTCTTTGCTTACCATCTATAGAACCAAGGGGCGTACTGACTCAAGTAGGTCACAGCCAGGTAAGGATGACGGGAAATCCATGGCTCCTCCATTTCATTGACGAGTGACGTCACAGCTAGATGCGCAATCGTTCCATGGAGATCACTGGATGAGGTCCGGATGTTCAGGGTAAAGTCTTTGTAAAACTATAATGACAAACATGTTTTAAAGTTCATGTGCTTTAGTTCATGTGCTTTAGTTCATCGTCCTCTTAAGGGTTCTTAAGGTTCTAGGTTTTTATATGATGATTTTACTAAAGAAGGATTCCTTTAAATCACTAGGTTTTTATAATGTTTTTTTTTACTAAAAAAGGATTCCTGTGGGTTCTTAAATCACTAGGTTATTCGTGGTTCTTTATGCTTGTTTTTTTACTAAAGAAACATGACCAAATGCAAATGACTCTTTTACACCTGCTAGTATAAACGATACGGATATTGAAGTAGTTCCAAATGCTAAGTTGTTAGGCTTGACTAGGCGCGCATGTCTACGATATCGTTAAAAGAGTAGCATCAAGGCTCTCTCTGTTACGACAGCTTAAGCGCGCATGTTTTGATCCTGAAGAACTGCTCTCTTTTTACGTCACATGTATTCGCAGATTCAGTGAATACGCGTGTCAGGTTTTCCATAACAGTCTCCCTATGTACTTATCACAAGAACTTGAGCGACTTCAGCGGCGCACCTTATCAATAATCTCAGTACCCTCAGCTTAGTTACTCGACCTTCGCGTCTCGGTATATATCCACCACTATTCACCTCCCTTTCGGGGATAGTTGTTAAATATATAATCAATGTTATCAGTATTGTTAAACATTGTAAATAGACCATAATTCAGCCTTCTATTGTGTTGTGTTATATTGTTCTGTATGTATTGTGTTGTCATCTATTTTTCTCTTATTTTAGATCATTTGTTCAAACAAGCATTACACTGCCCTTTACTAGCCAATATCTCTGGCGTTACTTACCATATTTTCTCCTGTAACCGGATGAATAAACCAAGGCGTTTCCACACTTCCAATGATGTAGTTAGTAAACTTGATGTTGTGGTGCAGCATCTCGAGACGAAGAGCATCATAGTAAGCCTGCCAAATTATTGCCAATTAAAGAGCCTGTGTCAGACGCCATTTTGACAGCATAGCAACATACCAAGTCGGAGAAAGCATCCATTTCCATCGGCTCATTTAGAGAATATAGAGCAATGTTCTCGATTGAATTTGGTAAATCAAATATGAAATTTTGTCTTTAGATGTTGATTTAAATATTTCTGCACGTAATTCATCTTCTAATAGCGAACGAAAACAATAACAAAGGAGTCGCTGACACGGGCTCTTTAAAATTCGTGAAGGTGGCCCTGAATAGAGGTATTAAATACAGTACAATTTTTTTATTTTACGGTCACTTCAAAGTGACGAATAATGGACGATTCCAGCTATAAGTGCGCGCGCTCTCCTTTCTTTAGAAATGCCTTTGGGAGGTAACACAATTACCAGGATGCATAACGCGCGCATACAAGGCATTTGGTAATCTGCTGACTCATATAATCCCACGCGACCGAGATGTACCGCGCACATTCTGGAATCGTCCATTTGGGACTTCCGCTACAGAGCTATAGTTTTAGGATTTTCATTGTCTCAAAACAAGAACATTTTAGAGTTTAGTTGTGTAGTCTTGCATATGAGAACGCTGTGTTGGGAATTTCCCCATACGTCAGCAGTTTGTAGATTTCTATCTGTAAACGGCGCAGCCCAAAGACATTACCCACGGTGATAAAACATATTGCTAACATAGTTGTCTTTGGCAACACACTCGCAGTTTTCAACCTCCAGGATTAAGGGTTTCTAAATTGTGCACTTTTCCCACGATCACAACCCATGCTCAAATCTGATAGCTTTGGTGTAATTTGTCAGCATTACTAAATGAGGTTCAACCTCGGCAAACGTCGTGCCAGAGTTGCGCCGCTCCAATACAATACAACAGAAAGTTTTTGATTATGAGGTATAATTAAGCGGCATCCTTTGAAAAGGAAAGGTTCGACAGAAGAAGAGCGACTAAAGTTCGACGTTTGTCGTAGGCCTTACAAGGAGATACTCCAACGTCCTAAGCAGTCGTGGGAACGTCTTTTGGATATACCTTATAAAAACGAGCCTATGTGTGAGTTAGAGCTGGTAAAAGCCGCTAAGAAAAGGTCCCAATTTATGGTACCTGCTGACTCGTTGCACTTTGAAAAGTAGTCCCTGAATATGAACAGCGTCATGGGATCATAGCCCGCATCCGATAATTAGCAATTATTCTTCGAGCTAATGGGCTATTAAGTTATAGGGAAATGATGTGTACTTAAAATTGCTCAGAAAAAAACTGAGCCCCCAACAGGAATCGAACCTGCGACCTTCCTGATGCCGGTCGGATGCTCTACCACTGAGCTATAGAGACTCATGTGGAGAGCGGTCGCAGGTAAGGGGTATAACTTATAACAACCCGCATCGCGCGAGCACATTAAATAAGTGTAACACTCAAGGTTCAAGAGAACTACCCGCATCGCGCGAGCACATTAAATAATACCCTGCTTGCAGGGGTTGGAGGTTTTTTCTAGCGAGAAACGCGAGATTCGTACACACTGGGCGCCATTTTGATTTTCGAGGGACGCGCGGCACTGGGAGAGAGCTCTCTCCCAGTGCCGCGCGTCCCTCGAAAATCAAAATGGCGCCCAGTGTGTACGAATCTCGCGTTTCTCGCTAGAAAAAAACCTCCAACCCCTGCAAGCAGGGTAATTAAATAAGTGTTATGTACACTTAGAGTAAGCCAACCAACCAGCCGATATGAAGTTATAGGGAAATGATGTGTACTTAAAATTGCTCAGAAAAAATCTGAGCCCCCAACATAATAATGGGCTATTGACTTTAATAATGTTGTAGTCCATCAATTTGTATAGCCAAAAAGGTTTTCTGATCTGGTCATTTGGCATTTTCTGGCTTTCAAATCCGACACTTTTCGCTACTCAACGAATCAGAACGCCGCATTGCCAATAGACCACTAGTGTGATTTCACTAATAAGTCAGAATACTTCACCTTAGAAGCGGCAGCAGTTGCTGAATACATCGCTGCAGTAGGAAATCCTGAGGAATAAGTATGATACAGTTTCATGTCAAGACAAGGGTATTCATTTTCCGACATTTCATGTTTAGGGTAGAACGATATCGAGCGGTTTTTCTGTCATAAACAGGGTCACATTTTGCGAGCTCAAGCGGAATAGCCTACCAAACTTTGGGTCAAGTATGACTCCCCCCCCCCCCCCCCCCCCCCCCACCTCCCCCCCCCCCACCCCCCGCAGCAACAACAAAGCAGTACATGTCATTAAATGCAGGGTTGGTCCGCTCATATACTCACCAAATTTCACCCATATAGAACCAGCACGTGCAATATAACCCTGCTTTCTTCGGATCATGTGTGGAAGAACAGCCTTGGTCAAGCGAACACCTCCCAAAAAATTGGTGTTGAGATGGTCCAAATCATCTTCTAAACTCATATGTCGCCCACATGCGTGCTTGATCACTCCAACAAATTCAGAAGGATGTCAATCTATTATTGTAGCGAAAGAAAGCAAATTCCCCGTTAGACTGGGTGCCGTTTTTATCGCGCACCGGTCTGTTCTTAACTTGCTGATCATGCTCAGGGAACGGCAGCAACCGCCGTTAAAACCACATTGAGCTGTGGTAAAATATAATAAAACCATTTCTTTATGAAACGATAGGCAGGTGAATGGTGGCTGCTATTAAGTTGATTTGCTGGGTTTGTACTTGAGTGACTACTACCGGACTATTAAGGTGAGTAGCTGTGCTCTGCTTTTTGCTTCTTTGTTTGTTATTAGCTGTATTCATACTAGAGACGAGTTTCCCGTCTGAGACGAGTTTCTCGCCTTGAATATGATTCCCTGTTCTTCTGTGATCACGTGAAAACATTTTTTTGAAGGAGAAAGTTTAGACAGATAACAAGCAAGTTCTGAGCAGAATTGACATAAAGCAGGAACTTTTTCTGACGAGAATACGGCTCGTCAGAATAGTGTGAATACGGCTATTGTGTTTGTTGTGTGAGTGATAGCTACACAAAAATGAAATTTTCTATGACTAGTGTCTAATACGAAAACTTTATTGTTACAATGTAGGCATCTCCTTTAATTTTATATCTAAAAAAATTCTTCTAATGTAAAGAACTGTAACTATAAAAAAAAAAAAAAAAAACACCTGTAAAAAAAAAGAGATGCGAATAAAGATTATTATTATTATTATTAGAAAAGTCCAAGCGTATTTTCTGTAAATATAATTTCGGTCATAACCTTTATAATAATCGTGTGAAGGATATCAAACTTGGAGGACAGTAGGATGTATCTTTTTCTTTAGCAAGAGTTTAACATATTTCGATCTTTATTTGCGTTAATACTCTGAATAATATCCCAGCTACAGTGGACCCCCCTGTTCCTCTTTAAAAAAATATTAGCTCACCTTGCCAAAGTTCTGGATGACGCGGTTTGTGGTGTTTTCGTGTGACTCAAACTTCGTCAAATCGAGAGGAACAACCAGAATACTGTCTTCCTGCAACGGAATATCCCTCTGACGAGCCAAAGCTACAGAGAGTTGATAAAAAAGGGTAGTTATTTAACAAACCTAGACGATTATTTTGCTTACTTCTTTTGAACTGGACTGCATTTAAACTCGCTAAATTAAAATAATTTTGCAAAGTTCAAATTAGAGTGCGTGACCGTGCACTTAGAATTTCAAATTGGTTGCTGGTTGCGCAACTGACTCAACAAATACTCAAGTAATTCTTACGTTGATGAAATTGTGAATCTCTTACCTAGGCAGTTTTGCTTGACTTGGTTAAGTTTCTCTACTCTTCTCGCAGCTACAGCACAACTTTAATTGCACCCATGGTTTATAAACTCGTAGGCTAAATATTCTCCTATGCCGTGCGACGCTCCTGCAATCCAAAACCACTTTACCCCGTAACGCCGTGGCTGGCTTCACACCAAAATACTCGTAAAACGAGAGCGTGACGTCAGTGTCTTGGACTTGCCATACGTACGTAAAACAACCAACAAGCAGGGGGAGGACGAAGAAACAAGACAGAATATATAGACGTGTCATGGTCGACAGCACGATACGGGTGAAACAGGAAACCTCCTGTAGCAGATGGATCTATAAAGGTCACCTCTTGAGTGCGTATAGTTTGGGGGGGGGGGGGGGGGGTTGTTCCCCCTTCCCCCACCGTTTTATTTTAACCGAATCAATCAATCAATTAATCTTTATTTATTTATAAACGGTAAAAATCTACTCAAGCAAACAATATATACTTATAATTAATGTAATGCCTACTACTAATATCTCTCTCTATATATATATAATAATATATAAATAAATAAATCTCTATATAATAATACATAAATAAATAAATGAAACATAATATAAACTCAACGCCTGTTTTCCATGGATGCCGTGTTGACGTTAAGAAACTCTTTAACCAGTCAGAGATTCTGCTAGACGCGCATTGGGAGGGTAGACTGTTCCACAGTACGGCCCCAGTACAGCTAAAGCTATTCTTATAATAGAGCTCAGAATCACGAAGAGTGTAGGTAGGGCGAAAGCAAAATAATGTGAATTGTCATTTTTACTGCCACATAAGGGTATTTAAGCGCGACGATTCGTTCTTTTCTAGTTGTTCCTTTTGTTCGCCGTATTTGACATAATTTCCTCAGGGTCCGCAAACCTGACATTGCGTTGAGTAAGGACCCTGTGATCAGCCCCCCCCCCCCCTCCCTCCCCCCCCTCCCTCCCCCAAGGCTTTGAGCTCGCTACGCCCCTGCTCCCATATACACCTTAATCCAAAGTGGCTGAACTGACCCCTGGGTTTCTCGTTTATATTCACTCAAGCTCAAAGACGAAAGAAAATTTCATGAGAGAGAGAGGCAACAACGGCCAATGAACACTTAGTCCAACTGACTTCAATATGATTAACGGAGTTTCGTTCAAAAATACCAGCGCGGGGTTGATATCTCAAGGAAGGGGTCCATTTAAGCTCAGATATTATTAAAAGTATTAACGCTAATGGAGATCTGATAATGCGTACATATTGCCAAAAGATACCTGCTTTTATTCTCCAAGATTGAAGTTCATAGCCAGTATATTTTTAAAGTTGTAGACGAAAATATATTCGCGAAATGCACTCTGACTTTCGCATGAGTCACCTTAAATGCCACAATAACCAAGAGTTGTTATAACGTATTCCACCACTGAAAGACTTCTAGATCTTGAGTGTTTGTAGATTAATAGGCTAAAATCTGGTTTGCACTCAGGGATCCCATTATAAGGTATATCGCTGCTACTTTATAAGTTCTATCAGTCTATGTATTCAAGTTGTTCATCACTGAGGAGGAACGGTTCGGTCGAAAGATCTCTGAAGTAAAGAGACGGGCTTACAGCTGTATGGCGTACTCTCTTGTCTATGGTTACCTTTGTTATTAACATGGCTGCTTTACTAATTTTTTGGTTTTCAATGGTGATAGATTGTTGATAGCCTGTTCGTGTGCAAAGTTACTTAAATTTCATCACTTTAGGATGGGCTATTTTTTTATCGTATCTTTGCCAATCTTATTGCCTCAAGACTTGGCAGGATCACAAATTCTAAGGCAGAGCTTTCCATCGGTAGTGCCATGGATTGTCCTAGATCCTTCATATATGGTACACTATAGCGTCCTTCTGTATATCCTTGTTCTATAAGACATGGGAGATATCTGTACGGAGGAAACTATAGTGTGCCATATATGAAAGATCTACCTGGATTGTCGCTAGTTTGACCGCGTGCGACTTTGAAGATTTTGTGTAGCCTGCTCGCAGGCGTAGAGAGTAATTTTAGGTCGAAAAACCCGAGTTTGTTTCCGTTCCTCCCCCTCGATTTGTCACGTTTTGTCACTAAATCCAAGATGGCAGCCACGCAGAAGCAAAAAAAAAATACTCTCTAACGCACCGCGAGCAGGCTAGATTTTGAAACGATGCGACCACGTACATGGGCGTCAACGGTTTGGCCCCCTTTGCTCTATGGGCGGCTTCACTGCTTGACAATGTACTTCTATTTAGAGACACTACCGAAAGAAAATTAATCCTTCGATGCAAGAAACAATTAGCCGGCCTCTGTCTTTGTGAATACGATATTCAACATTTCGAATAGACCACATGACTGGTCGATACCTGTTTATCTGACATACCCAACTGCCGATTACAATTAACATGGCCATGGTGACAAACCAAGAACCTTTGCGGCACGATTTGTCCAATCCATCATATGAGTTGTAGAATACCTTGACATAAAGAAAGAAGAAGTAGGTGCTATGGAGATGAGTAACGTCACCCGCCTCCAAGAGGAGGACTAGGAGGACCCTCTCCCTGAAATCCAAAAGTACTTCTAATACTACTCGCGTGCGTGGAACTCTTGGAGCTTGAAATAATGCATTGGAAAAGCATCGCCAACTTATGGGCTACTGGTTAAAGAGAAGTTTTTCAGAGGGGGTTGCTCGATTGCAATATATTATCTTTTTAAAATCTGTTTGGACTAACGCTTGGCGATGCAATAAAAATCGTTCTGATTGACTAATTTGTGATTAAGGAATCAGCAGGCGGAGACCCGTGAGGTCGGTCTAGTCCTCTCGCTTCTTCACTTTTCATCTCCGGCCACAGGAAGCCCGCACAGAATACCAGGGACTTGGCTGGCACTTACTCTAGTTCTGTTCAATTTTTTGAGCGTGCGCTGCTAAAAAATATATAATAATAATAATTGAAAAATGGCAAACGTCGGGCAAAGGCTCAGGTTGATTGATTTTGTTCACCACTGTATTTCTGGTGGATTCTTTGCTTACCATCTATAGAGCCAAGGAGCGTACTGACTCAAGTATGTCACAGCCAGGTAAGGATGACGGGAAATCCATGTCTCCTCTATTTCATTGACTAGTGACGTCACAGCTAGATGCGCAAATCGCTCCATGGAGATCACTTGGATGAGGTCCGGATTTTCAGGGTTAGTGTCTTTGTAGAACTATAATGACAAACATGTTTTAAGTTCATGTGCTTTAGTGCGCTTTAGTGCGCTAATGCGTTTTAGCAGTATATACCAAATCAGTGAACAGTTCGCGCACTCTGATTGGTCACTGAAATAGTAGATATCCAACACTATTTACTTAACCATTATCCTGCGAGATTGCGCAGAAAATCGTCTGATACTTAGCCGACGAGGGACGCAGTCCCGAGTTGGCTAAATCAGACGATGCATCGATTATTCTGCGGCTCGTGATTTTACAATGTTCTTGTGATAAAGTCATAGAAAGTTGTGCACTCGAAACGTTTTAAAATCACTCGCCTGCGGCTCGTGATTTTACAACGTTCTCGTGTCTCTCCCAACATCACGCATGCTCTATTGCGCCGATAAAGTTATAGAAAGTTATGCTCTAATACTTAATCAATGATAACATTCACCTTATTGTCTCCCGTTACCGGATCAATGACCCAAGGCGTTTCCACACTTCCAATGATGTAGTTAGTAAACTTGATGTTGTGGTGCAGCATCTCGAGACGAAGAGCATCATAGTAAGCCTGCCAATTACTGTCAATTAAAACTCTATTATAGTTAAAAAACATGGCTTTCTCTTTGCATTATTCATATCTGTAGAGCGTTAAAATATCGCCAAAGACTTGAAAGTCTTTCCGAAAGTATCGGTCGTTTGGGAAAATGATCTATCCTCGAGATTAAGGTTAAAGTCATCAAACGAAGAAAGATTTGAAAACACTGCCACAAGTTACAAAAGAAGGTAAATACTACTCAACGAAACTTGAAAAGTACTCTGCGAGCAGAGGTTCTTTCCACACTACCATTTGCGTCCATCATTGAAGGACAGGACCCAAAAAATACACCGATCGGAATATGGCCGCCGCGGCCACTTTGAATAACGATTGTTCTTGACTTACTAGCCTCTCATTCATGTTAAAATGCTTTGTTTTTCCACGTGAACACCGAGGGCTAGTAAGACAAGAACCATAGTTATTCAAATGTACCGCTATATTTCAATTCGGTGTAGTATTTCGAGATTATCGTAGCCTGCTCGCAGGCGTTGGAGGGTAGTTTTAGGTCGAGAAACGCGAGTTTGCTATCGCTTGGCCGCCATCTTGGATTTGTGACAAAAAGTGTAAAAGTTGGGAGAGGTGATACTTTGATGGGAAAAAAAATAACGTGTTTTTTTGCAATAACGAACGAACATTTTATTCAGAAAGCGAAGAATAGAGAAAAAACGCCCAAAAAAGAGGCGGAAACCGAATAGCGAAAATAAAGGTCTCAACCACATTTTGGTCCTGTCTCCATGAAGCGTGACGAGTTTTTTTGCGTTAGTTTACGTTTCAAACGTGCACGTTTTTCTAAAAGTAATCACGTTTCTCGCTCTCTGATTGGCTGAAAAATAACGATCAAAACGGCAGCCAATCAGAGAGCGAGAACCGCGACTACTTCTCGATAAAACGTGCACATTTGAAAAGTAAGCCAACACGAAAAAACGTTACGCTTCATGGATCGACGCAAATGGTAGTATTAGCTAACAAGCTCTTCCTATGTCCTGGTATATGTCCTGGTACAAGCGAACAACTTTGCTTAGGTAATACAAGGCAACAGAAGGAAACCTCTGCTCTCAGACATAAAGGGGAGAAACTGTTCGAGAACTCAAATGTTTGTGAGGGATTGTTCATAGTCATTCATAGCCTGCACATGAAAGTCAAGAATACTTCACCTTTGAAGCAGCATAAGCTGCCGAGTACATCGCAGCGCAAGGAAATCCTGAGAAATACAACTTAGTCTTAGCTGATCAGCATAACAACTCGATATTTATGTGGTTTATTGTAAACGCTACCAGACGTATTATTGGCTTAACATGACAATTTTATTCACGTAAATGCATACTTATTAATAGTTAATAATACTTATTGATAATACTAATCCCTCTACTAATTATGCGTAGGTGTGACCTCATAAAATCCAGCTGACCTCATCTCACGGTCCGCAAGGGATTGTTCGTCAAAATGAAACTTTCCCAGGTCAAGCGAGATTTTTTAGTGCATTTTATGGAAGCAAAAAGCTAGATTTAATCATCGTATAAGTCGAACTCAGTTGACATTGGACATAAGGCAATTATTTTCTGAGGAGATGGAAGAGTTTATCAATTCCTGGTGTGCAATCAGTCAATTGGGAATAAAATAACAAAAGCGCGGCGGTTGGATGTACAGAACAAAGGGAGCAAATGAACTTTCTTTTGTTCTGTACATCCAACATGGCCGCCAGTGACGTCACTTGCACAAAAAGAATTGCAGTATCTTTTTAGAATCTGTTCGGAACGTTCTGAATGGCTAATTGAGAGCAAAAAATCAGTTAGATGGGGGAATTAAAACCCCGGAACAAACGACATGCAAGTTGATACAAGTTTTGAACAGCGCTGAATTGATGATGCTTTCTTTCATCAACATCATCATCCTTTTATTTATTTCCAAAATAATGATAAATATAATTGCCTGACACGCATGTAGCAAAGCTCATAACCATAAAATAATTATGATATTATATATAAAAAAACGTAGTTATAAGGGAAGAAAGGAAAGAAAAAGAAAATGAAAAATCATGAATGGAAAGAGCATTTTGCCTCTATTCTTCCAAATAGCGTCTAAAGCCCATTTACACTTTTTGTCTCGCGAGTCGCGGAAACTCTTTGCAAATTGATGCGATTTGAAGAGAAGAGAACACACAAATCACACCGGACTTGCATTAGTTTACACTAGAGAGGAACTGCAAGACGCGCGAGAAAAATCGTCGCGACAAATGCAACAAAAATCGCAAGTGTAAACCGGCCTAAAGATGTAGAAACCGTAGAATGTCATCTTCGCGTTGCAAAACGACGTGCAAGTTGTCGCAATTGCGGCAGGGTCAGGCCGTCAACATTCAGTACTCACCAAATTTCACCCATATAGAACCAGCATTTGCAATATAACCCTGCTTTCTCTGGATCATGAGGGGAAGAACAGCCTTGGTCAAGTAGACGCCTCCTAGAAAGTTGGTGTTGAGATGGGCCATGTCATCTTTGAAACTCATGTGCTGCGCACAGGCGAACTTTAACACTCCAGCAAAATTCAAAGGATGTCAATCTATTATTGAAGGAAAGAAAACAACCCCCCGTCATTTGCAATCATATAGAGCTGTGGTAAAATAGAATTATAATTCACCTTGCCAAAGTGCTGAATGACGTGGTTTGTGATGTTTACGTGTGACTCAAACTTCGTCACATCGAGTGGAACAACCAGAACACTGTCTTCCTGCAACGGAATATCCCTCTGACGAGCCAAAGCTTCAGAGAGTTGATAAAAAAGAAATGTAAATTAAGTACCAGGCCTAATTTGACCATTTTAGACACGAATCGAGCCTCTGGTTTCCAGGGTATCTGAATATGATTTCAGAGGGAAAGTCTCGTGATCTAATTTTAGAATCTGTGCGCAGCGCTATTGTCATATGACTAATGTCCCTCAAAATAAAGGGCGGATCCTGTTGAGCATGTTTTCTATTCAAGAGACGCGCCGCTAAGTTAGTTATTTGGTAAGGTGTTGGTTAAAGATTAAGTTGCGTTCCCGGGTTGCGTTGCCCGTTGGTTAAAAGAAACATGCGAAATATACTCCAAGTTTCGTGTGATTGGCAGTATTGAAGGGTTATTTAACAAACCTAGACGATTATTTTGCTTGCTTCTTGTGAACTTGGCATTTAAACTCGCATTTAAACTCGCTATATTTAAATCGTGAGAAGTTCAAATTGAGTGCGTGATCCTACCCTAATGACTAAACTTCACTGGTTTCTCGACATATTCTAATGTTCAATGTTGATGAAATTGTGAATCGTATACCTAGGCAGTTTCGCTTGACTTGGTTAAGTTTCTCTACTCTTCTCGCAGACAGCACAACTTTGCATCCATGCTTTATAAACTCGTAGGCTAAATATTCTCCTATGCCGTTCGACGCTCCTGTAATCCAAACCACTTTACCGCGTAACAACGTGGCTGGCTTCACACCAAAGTATTCGTAGAACGAGAGCGTGAGGTCCGTGTCTTGGACTTGCCATACGTACGTAAAACAACCATAAGCACTAGGGGAAGGCCGAAAAAGCAAGACACAATGTATAGACGTGTCATGGTCGGTAGCACTTTTGCTTACGGAGAGTCAAAGTTATGAGATGAAACGCGAGTCATAGCAGATGACCCTTAGCTGTTAGGTCACCTCTACAGCGCATGTTCCCGAGGAAGGGTTGGGGGGGGGGGGGGTGGGAGGGGGTGGTTGGCGGTGGATACTCCAATAGATTGATGGGGAGGATCTACTGGGATCTGGATAAACGTTATCCGCTTCTTTTTGACAGGAGGCACCTTGAGCAAAATTTAGATTTTATTTCGGTTTCGCATATGACCGCCATCTTGATAGTTGGTGACAAAAAGTGAAAAATCGAAAAATTGTCACTTTTGTCACCAACTATCAAGATGGCGGTCATGTGCGAAGCCGAAAGCAAAGTCAGGTGTTTCGCAAATCCCTCCTAGTCGCGCAACATTGTTACATTTGTATAGCCTAAGGCGGACTTCGCCGCTTAATACTTCGTTTCTACTGACTAATCAACTTGAATTATACTTGAATCAACTTTAATGTGGCTCAAACTTGACCCGCGCTCTACTTCGCGCAATTAAAACAAATGTTTTGTTGTGTGACAAGTTGCACCGATGAAAAACGCGCAACATCGATCAAAAACTTGTAACACAACAATGTTGCCCGACAAGTTGTAAGATTTTGCGCCTCGTATTTACCCGGCTTTACGCTACCCTGGGTACCAGAGTCTCCAAGCTTCACTCATATCGCGGCGTCTTGGCTTAGCGTGTCAGTAAACGAGTGAAGCTTCGAGCCTCTGGTAACCAGGGTAGCTTTGCGCCCGCGAGCAGGCTAGATTTTATGACGATGCGACCACCTACATGGGCGTCAACGGTTTGGCCCTCTTTGCTCTATGGGATGCTTCACTGCTTGTGCTGCTTGACAATGTAGTACTATTTAGAGAGACTACCGTAAGAAAAATTAAGGACTTCGATGCAAGAGCCGCTATGTTCAATAAAGGGGCACATTCTCTACAAAGCTTGATAATATTAATAATGTTAATATTAGAACAATATTATCTAGCTTGCTACCTCTTCTTTTCATCACCCGTTCATGGGTTACCTGTTATCACCTCTGGTTCAGAAAGCGAGAGATATTCAAAATTGTTCTAAAATATTTTTAATTTCAACAAAAAGCCAAGTTTTATTGCATTTTGTCACAGTCTACTCGACAGTTAAACAGAGGGAGGTTGCGGAAGCTGGAAAAGGTATGAGACAAAATGGTTTTGGTTGGGTAATATTTTAGCACAATTCATCTCTCATAATAGTGCATGCAATGTTTGAGGTAATGAATTGCTAGAACTGCGGTGCATGAATAGAAAGCAAATGATCATCGTTAAGAAGCAATCTAAGCATCTTCTCATTTACAGACATCGCTTCGATTGCTTTCTTACCTGCGATGATCACACCCTCCATTCAAGCAGCAGTTCTAACCATTCGTTTCATTATTCTGACCTTCGGATCTTTAAAGAGAACCCAATATTTGACCATAGCCAGCATATCTGGATGTCATGGGTTGTTCCTCATAAAATTTTAGCTTCTTAAAGCTGCGATGATCATTTACTTTAAAATGTTTCAGTGAAACTTTGGACTTCAATATGGGAAACACTCGTGTGCAAATAGTGTAAAACATATTTCATTTGGAGATTCTCATGGGGTTACTCCAGTTAATCAAGTCGTTTTGTGCAATAAACGTTCTGCCTGGTTCAACATCTTTCTAATTTTGGTCACTGTTCCTCAGCCCCACGTTTACCTCGAGAAGAAACAAATTTAACAAAACGCCTCAACCAGGGAACGTTATACTCCCAAAATACTCCAATGGGATTCTTCCGGCCGAAAGGATGGGAGAAAAATCTGCTGCTGGTAACAAAAATAATATTTTTTGGGAACAATATCAAAGGAAAGGCCTCTTACTCAATGTTATTAGGATTTTGAAACATTTGCAAATGTTTTCTTCAGCGCCGTCAAATTGTGTCGTTAGTCAGCCAGCAACGAAACGGGATTAACAGGTTTTATCAAGAAAAGGTTCCTTGATTACCCTTGCCATCTGAAAACTGTAACCGAATATCGTTTTCTTCACATTACTTATTTTAATAAGTTTAAAAACTGTTAATTGTCATACTTGTTGCATTCACGGATTTAAAGAATATGTATGTTAAATTTTCGTTCACGCTTACAATACCTAACTCTCATTTCTCATTCTACTTTTAAATTAACTTACAAAACTGCACTCGAAAGTTTACGGAGCAAACTAAATACAGCAACGTTTCATTTAAAACGAAATACATGTAGCAGGTAGGAAAAGTGTTGATCTTAGTAGTGGCGAATGGTCGTTCGGAAAATCCAGAATCTTGCGAAGTTATTAGGGATTTTTAGAGAGCTGAATCACAATCTGGTTTTCTAATAAATTACAGAGTGTACATTTTAAGCTTTGATCTTGTTGTCTGGGAAATCTCGCACATTCCATTCGGGTAAAGTGCTGCTGGTGAAACGCCTTTGACTCAGAGGCCATGAGGGCGAGAGGAATAATTGATTTAGTCAAATCACACTAGTAGGTCAATTTATAGAGCCAAAAACGTTTCTGGTCTGGTAATTTACCATTTTCAGGCTTTCAATCCGACACTTTTCGCTAGCTCAACCAATCAGAACGCCAGCATTGACAAGTAGACCACTAGTGTGATTTGACTGAGTGAACGAGGAAACCAAACCCATTCAACAAGTGACCAATCAGGAGACGAGATAGGTACAAGTTGCGTTTAGTTGCTACCCAATACCTCAACCAATAGGAGCACGTAGACAACGCAAGTCTAATTTACTTTCTACAGTCATCTGAAATCTGTTCCATAAAGGCTATGTTACGGGACAACACGCAACGTCGGTTTTTCGCGTAACATTGTTGCGCTAAACATCGATCGCCGTGTAACATAGCGCAGGGGACGATTTTTCGTGCAACATTCAGCTCGGCAATATGTTGCGTGTTTTTGATTTGCCTTCAAAAACACGCAACACAAAATGACGAATAATCAGAAAGTTGACTCGTGTCGATTTTCCGCGCAACATTTCTGTCTGGAAGCGAGAGGCAATCGTGAAATGCGTCAGCAGCTCGCGCTAAAAGTTGTTTTAACGGTCGTTTGCCAGTTGTTGTTGCGCTAAAAGTTGTTTCGTGTAACATGGCCGTTGCCGAATGATTCGACGTCAACAACTTTTCGCACAACAATGTTGCGCGGAAAGTTTTTGTTGCGAGTTGTCCCGTGTAACATAGCCTTAAGGAGCCACTTTAAAGGTACTTACTTTTATTCAATAGGGTATATAATGACGAAGCCTTCGTCTCGCCTCGTCATTATCCTGTGTATGTTGCTGGTGGTACAAGAATTCGGCCATGCCAGACGACATACAGCTCCCGTGAAAAGAGAACTATCTGTTGATGAAGAAACGAAAGATGATGAAGTGAATTCTGAAGAGGAAGCCGAAGATCAGGATTTGGAAATGGAAATGGAAATGGAAGGTGTGTGTGTGTGTGTGTGTGTGTGTGTGTGTGTGTGTGGGGGGGGGGGGGGGGGGGGGTTGGACCAGAGTTAATGGAGTGGAATGGTTGGGAAGCCCGGAAAGCTTCAAAGAGAAAATTCTAATGAAAATCTATGCGAGATTTTTTACTGTCTCACCAAAAATATAAGTGCGCTGAAAGCCGATGCAAAAGGGACAAAATAGGTCAAAATGCTACCTTTGAATGTTGGTAGCTTTGGATAATCATTCGACACTTGCTTCTGACACTTGACACTTACTTCTGGATATTATTTCTCAGACGCCAACGTCCTTCCAAAACTTCGTCCCCAAACACCTTCAACACAGGAGGCTGGAAAGAAAGGTGAGACATTGAGCGTCAACACAAGTTCAGCTCGGGGCCTGCGAAAGCCGACTTTACTTTAAGTAGCGCTCCCACCGAAAGAGACTCTCGCGAAGAGGCGTCTGAGTTCATAAGCTGAACATTCCATACTGATGACGTATTTTGACACAGATCTGGTCAAAAGAGTTATTCAGCCAGACTAGATGATACTATCTAATTGTTTTATATCACACAAAGCATTTTATTGAGAAATTCAAATAAGTTCAACTGGCCACGTTATTCTATTGACCTTTTCCTACTGTCTGCAATATGACGTCATTTCGGTGCATCAACCTGGTATCTGCAAGGTGACATAACAAAATCCAGCAAGGTTTTGCTATGTATTTTCCACCAATCAGAATCGATAAAGTGGCATGGATGCACAATAAAAAAAATATTTGTATTGGACGTTTTCTTTCTACGGGGCTTCAGATGGAACTTAAATTCACACTCAAAACCATCGTCCAAGATCACTATATCAATTTAAAATGGTACTGTCTTCATTCTAGGCTGGGTATCCGCGGTATTCAAGGGATTCAAGATCGGTGGTGAGATAGCGAATATTGTGATGTCTGCGGCTGCTATGGCCACGGCTATCTACCAAGCGGTCCATGGGTGCTGCGGCGAGCTCCAGGAGCCAAAACTCTGTGATTACGAAGAGAAGTTTGAAATAGTCAAGAAAGAAGTCGAGACGCTAAGCAATGAAGCGGATGACCTACAAGCAAAAGGTGATTCTTAAAATTATCACTAGGTCTGAAATGATCTTTCGCTTCCCGCGTTTTTCGCTAAAAATCGAAAAAAATACATAAATAACAGAGTGTACTATTTTGATAGCGTGCGCCAAAGACCTGGCAACCGCCACTATGTTCAATCAAAATCTGAGTTTCTGTCAAAATCTGAGCTTCTGTATCTACACGAGCACCAAGAGGTGCAACCCACACGCTTGAGTTATATTGAGTAGTACCTACTTTTATTGTGAGCGCTGTTATTAGATTAAAAACTCGTCTATTTCCGCTGTAAACATAGCCAAAAACAGGAGAGAGTATAAATTTCAGGGAGAGTTTACATCAGGATTTCAAACACCTTGAAGTCGGTTAAAAAACTCGGCTTTTCCTCGTCCTGATGAAACACCGCTCTCTAGTGCTTGATCTGTTAAGTGAAAAACCTGTGAATTTCCCGTGAAAACCTGTGGATTTCCATTTATCATAATCACTGGGAGATCCGCTTTTAGGTAGTGCATCTATATATTATTACGTGCAACGTTTTGCAGCGGAAGATGAGCAGCTATGGATTGGCTCTGATCTCGACGAATACGAACAAGTCCTCACAAAACTGAAGCAGATTAACGACGAACAGAAAACGTTCATCCAGTCTATACACCCTACAGTTCGTACGGCTATGAACACTGCGAAGAGCAAAATTATGGTAACATTTAAAACATACAGTTCGCCTATTTAACAATTAGACTACGAGTTCCAGTTTTCTATGATTCAAGAGATAGTTAGCGAGTTGACAATATGACTCAGAAAACGAGAACGAAGGTAGCTTCTAATTGTTTCAGTGGAAACCACCTTCTTCTGTTAAAACGTATTTAGTTTTAGAAAGTATTACACTTGCTTTTTCGTCAGTATAAATAGTGATTTGAGGAGCCAATCAGATTGCGGATTCGTGATAATTATGAGTCGAAAACGAGAACGAGTAGTCTATATAGTACGTAGAAACAACTGAATGCCTTTTAAAAAGTATTACGCTAGAGGTTTCGCTACTAATTATTTATCGTGTAGTGTGTGAGGGAGCCAAACAGATTGCTAGATTCTTGATAGTTTGCGAGTGCGTTTCTACTAATGTATATAAGACAAGGCATATTAGTGTTGGATCTCTTTGGGGTTGGTTGAGACCCCGTCCAAACTACACCATTTTCAAACGAAAACGGATACTTTTTGCTCCGGATACGGGGATCGTCCACACTACAACGCCGAAAACGATCACCGAAAACGGCGAAAACAATACGAAAACGATAAGTGTGGACGCAAATATTTTTGAAAACGGAGCAAAAAGTATACGTTTTCGTTGAAAAACGGTGTAGTGTGGACGGGGTCTGAGAGTACTAGTCTTATATTATTTCACTAGCCGTGACTCTCCTTTAACATTGGGTTTAATTTGGTGTTTACTAACAGAAAGTTATGACCGCAAAGAATAACACTGCCGAAGGAGTCAAGTACCTGGAGATCGAAGGCGTATACAAGACTACTGTGGAAAATGCGATGAACATAATGTTCCCAGCCATGGGCCTTGCCTTTCCTGCTGCAAAAACGTTGGTGAAAGCCATTTGGAAGAAACGCAAAACTAACGATGTTATGCAGGTTAGTGTTCTCTGACTTCAAGAGGTTCAGTCACCTTGATGGATCGCCGTGCTGAGAGGGTTATCCTCCAAGAGATTTGCCTTTCTCTGTTATATTCTCTAGTTAACCTATATTCATAGCTAATGGACCAACAAAAAATGGATTTCCATCTTAACAAGCTATGTTAGGCGAGAACTGCAGACCCCCCCTTACCTTCAATGAGATCCAGTGACCTGACGATTGAAAACATGATCCAACATTGATTTGGGGGGGGAGGGGGGAGGGGAAGCACCCTAAACCCACAAGCAAATCCAGTTTCTTAAAAATGACTGTTTTGGCTAGTTATTTAAGGTGTTGTGTATAACAGAATTTACGGCTGGATGGGTAAGGTAGCGGTGATTTAGCGTAGATTGTTCGATCATTAGATATTTTACCACTTTAGTAACAGTTTCAGGATCAACATCTTTGTCCGAACTGCGTTCATACCTCCTTTGAATCGTCTTCCTAAGGGAGCCATGCAATACAACCTCAACCCTTCTAAGATCGTCATAGACGCTTTTCAACAGTTTCATTAATCGTATACATACAGTCAAGAATTTAGCTCTATTAAATAGCCAAAGTAGCAAAAGTCCAAAGTGACCCGGGGTTGGTAACAAATATTGTAGGTCACTAAGGTCAATAAGATTGCTAGGATCACAAGTCGCTTTTCGGCGATCCTAGCGATCGTAACGATTATATAGGAACCAGCCTTTAATATTTTTGTCTTCAGATCGCTGACGCAGAATTTGTCGACGTGAAGGTCCCTGGTAATAAGAAATTGCAGGGAAAAACAAAGATTGGAAAGTTCATGAGCAAATACAGGACGAAACTGAAATCAATGAAGACCAAGCTTAACACTCGATTTGGAAAAGCTGCAAAGTATGCTAAAACTTTTAGAGCGGGACTTGGCGCTTCACTGAAGTACGCGTTTGCAGGTAAGGAGCCGACCTCAAATTATGATCTAATGAGTTTTATACTTTCCTTTAGAAAGTGGCTGTCACGATTTTTGGCTTAATTTAGGTAGCTTAAACCATCTTTCTCTCCTTGTGTTGCAGGTTTTGAACTATTTCGATGATTAAGGGTCGTGAGCAGTGTAGAGAAATAAAAGAATACGCGTTTCAAGCACTGAATAACGTTACGTTGGCTAGAGACGGAATCAAAAGGCAAAAGGGTGAAATCCTTCAGCATCTGAAAGTTATGAATCAGGTAAATTCTGAGACTACTTGTGGGAATTTTGTTGCTGCTCCTCCATATTATATCCGTTGCCCCTATCAAATAAACCTTGACTTTCCACAGGGGTTGCTGTGTTTGACCCCAGAATTTCCACAGGGTACTCATTTGCAACTGTGGAATTTCCACAGGTCCACAAGAGGAATTTCCATAGGGGGTATACAGAGACTGTAATTTCCACAGGGGTAGGGCAATGTTTAAAAATGTGGAGTTCCTCGATAGGGGGGTACGGCTATTTTTGGAACAGCCCAATCTTGATGTCCTAAGATGGGCTTCCATAGTTCCACCAAACCATTGGGAGTTTGCTTGAAGCGTAAAAGGAGACGCACCTGAACATTTCTGCTGTAGTTGCTGCCTCTAGATAGGCTGAAGCTTCCCGGTCACTCTACTTGCGCCTCTTCTCACTCACATTAACAGTACAGTTGATCTCAGCCTACCCTGATCAACCGCCTTACGAATGTAATTTGAAAATGAAAAAGAGATTCACTGTCCACAGAGAACGACTATGACAGGATGCAAGAACACAATGACTAGAGGGCCACATCTCTCAAAACATTTGCGATATGCAGCGTATCTCGCATTTGGACTTCGCTCATACTTCTTAACTCTATAACATGAAAATAAGATCAATTAGAGATGTCCCCCTGATTTGAAGATATTCAGCGCTTCCGATATATCATTCCAAATTATGACCTAGTACTAATTACGCGGGGAATTAGTACTAATTAGGGGGATTAGTTCTGACACATTTTTTACTCATAGGCGTGGTCCTATCTAAAAGGAAACGTGACAGATGATGACTTCCTCGCTTCCCTTGCCAGTGTTAAAGAGATGGTTGATGATCTTGCTAAAAATAGTGACGAAATGAAGCAGACGTCTACAGCTATACAGACCTTCCTCGATACAATCAAGAGCAGCACCAATTACAAGAAAACATTTTACGTGTTGAAAGCTTTGTTGGATGAGCTGTTCAAGTGAGTATAATGTATACTTTGCTTGTACAAAGATCCTGTGCTGAAAAGTCTTCCCTTTGCCATCTCCAAAGAATTACTGAGATCATCAAGCATGATCATTGCTCCTTACACAAGGAATTTCTGCAGAAACCCATCCATGGGAAAGCTGAATCTCCCAAGGCGGGTGCATGGGAAGTATTCGGAACTCACGGATAGCCATGGGAAATTCAAACACTTCCCATTTTATACCATGGGAACCTCAGCTTTTCGCATAGATGTGTTTCTGTAGAAATTCCCTGTGTTAGGCCTCAAAGTTTCCCGTGTTTGGACACCTCTCTAACCAGTATTAGGGGCCCTAATAGCACAGCCTCAATTCCGTAGAATAAGCCAATCTTTCTAAACTGCTGCAAAAGTCCTATTGATGGCGTCAGGAATTAAGAATGACAAACCGAATGTGGCCTCAATCGGGCCTTATCGAGGGAGTGACGAAGCTATTGTTTATTCGGAAGTCATCTTCAGAGTCAAATGAAGAAATAATTGTTTCATGACTTTAAAGATGAGTTCCGCACATGTTGTCGAAACGTCAGTCATATCAAACAGTCCTTCTCAGGACTACTACTACTCATACTGAATGGATTCAGACTTTCACCTTATAAATTATGTTTTTTTACGGGAGATAAAAAAAGTGAAAAAGTGCTCTGGAGAAAGAGAAAAGTGCTCTGGGCTTTATTGCTGATAATCGCCTGTTTTTGTTTTACCTGCAGAGTTCCCTTTACTGTGAGCTGCTACACTTCAAAGTTTGATATCATCAATGCGGTCATCGATAAATGTTCCGAGGGCAGAAAGTCGTTCGATACCATATATAAGGAGGCACACCAAACACATGGCCCGATGACCGATTTCGGAACAAATCCAACAGCATGCGAAGACAAAGTCGGCTTCAAGTACATCAACAAGAAGGATGTCAGAAAGGCCTGGAAAGCAAGGGCTAAGCAAGAAGGCAAAGATAAAATATGCTTAATGAACTACAAGTTTAGGGTTAAAGAAGTGTGTGGCATGAAGGAGGATTGGTACGAGGCTTCTGATGTTGCCGATGAGTTGTCCATGCCTGAAGAAGATGCTCAGACGATCTTGAATAATTGTCCGTTATTGGAAGACGAGAAGAAAATGGTTTGCGCAGAAAGAAAGAAGGGTCTACGCAACAAGGCGATCGCGAAAAAGACCAAACTGGCTTACAAATATATCAAGAAAGTTACATGCCCACGCCCACTGGATCACGATGAACAAAAGGAAGCTTGCCTGCTGAAAGACAAAGGTAAATCAGATGAAGCTATTGCTGGCCAGTTGAAAGTGGAAATCATCCTCGTCCAAAAGCAAGAATGTCCTGTACCCCTGGGTAATGTCGAACGAAGATACGTCTGCAAGAAACGAAAAGCTGGATGGAGCGACGTGAAAATCGCTACGAAACTGAAGGTGCTTGTAACTCAAGTCAGCGATGTTCAGTGTTAAATTTATGAACGCAGTATAAAAAAGAAACTATTGCGATAGAAAACTATGTAAATGAATTTAGCAATGCCACGAAAAATGATTCTTGATACATATTATTGATTAAAATATGAACCAGTCAGCCCGGTACTCTTGTCCTACGTTATGTGTCCACAATAGCAGTGCCTTCAACAGGCGCTAGACAATTGAAATAAACAAGATGAATGTTAGAGCCTATGTGATTTGTTTTAGGATTGCAAAAGCAAAAAGCAACTTGGTGATAAAATCGTTTACGTTGACGCTTTTTTACGCAAAAAACACCAGGAAAAGGATATTTCATATGGAATTTGTTTTACAGAATGATTTAGGAAATTATATAGTTTATAGAATAACCATAAAAAAAGCAATTTCTTTTGTGGCCCTATAAAAATGAAAAGGGACTTTTCTGATAAGAAAACGATTTGTGAGTTATCGTTAAAGTAAAAAGAGAACGTTTTTATTAGTGTTTCATAAGAAACTAATAAATGAGTAATCAAAGCAATAGTTCATGACTGGTGAATTTCTTTGTTGCAGAGGAATCAATAATTCAGGTGTTTGCGGTGTCCGAGAAGTAGTCACCTGAAAACTCAACTCATTTTTCGATCACCTTTCAGTCAAGCTGTAAAGATCATTCCACATATTTATAAAGAGTAGAAGGACACTTCTACTTTACTTCTACATCTAGAAGGATCATGCAAGGAACGATTCACAACAATTCTGAAGTGTAATTACCTTTCTTTGGATACGACGTGTTGCGTCTAGTCTTTCTGAAAATCGTGAAGCATGGCGAAAATGTCTAATCGCTTTACCTTGCTTTGGTGGACAGAGCGGAAAAACTCTGCTAAAACGTCGGGTTAACTCAGATAAGCTTGGTGTTTTTTGTATACAGACTCCTCATTTGATGAAAACCAAACTTTTAAAAACTTTTTTTCTGTCGGTTTGGTGTGCACTACTTCTGTCTAATGAGTTTTCTCGAGCGAGGCTTGTTGGTAAAGCGAAAGTCAGTCTTGGGTCACCAAAAGAAGACAAGAAAGAGAATATAGCAACAGCAAAAGTTGATGATCATGAGTAGAAGACGGAGAAAGGGATCGATGATTCAGAGGTCTCAGATGATTTGGGAGAAGAAAAAATGGTACATGTAAGGAAAGAGAAAAAGTCACAATGATCACAAACGAACGCAAGGTAGAAAAATCACGGTGACATATCCTCAAAGACAGCACAAAAAGCTTTTGGTATGACTAGCTTTACGAGAAAACTAGGTGGTCTGTGTCGGCGGGGACGTAAACATGGACAACAACAATCAAAGGTTGAGATTTATGTTGAACACCGTGGAGAAATTGGCCTGGTGTTTTGCTGACGTTTCGAGCGTTAGCCCTTCGTCTCCCCGGGCTAAGCAATTCAGCCTAGCAATTCAGCTCTCAGCTGCTAGAAGGGTTCAATAAACTATTATTATTATCACTTGCTCTTTTCAGGTTCACGAGGGCTAACAAGTTAAAATTAGAACTGAAAGTTGCAAACCTTAAACACGGGCTAAAAATTTACATATTGTGTACTCCAGCTAGAAAAACTAATAAATACCAAATTAACAAATATTAAAATGAGATCTATAGACAAGGCATATTTGTCTTCAACTAAAACACCCTTAACTAATAGATTAGATCAGAGGTTAAGAGTACAATCATTGTTTAGAATTGATAGCGAAACCGGAACTAGTATTATTTAGGAATCACATTCTCTTGAAAGAGAACCATTCACTTCCAATACATCCATCGAATGTTCCTCATCCGAACTACAAAAAGAAAATCAAAAAGATATGTAGATGTCCAGGTTAAATTAAGGTTATGATACCATATTTTCTTATTTTCATAATAACGACATGTTGTCTCGATGCAGTCGTTTGGCCACCTGTTATGGGAAAGATGAAAGCGAGAGAACAAACCGGCTTATTAGTGACAGGTACCAAAATAGGAAGCTTCAGTGAATCCAATCAAAACTGAAAAGAGAGTTATCTTAGGCGTCTTCGATGATCGTCTGATTTTCACCCTTTGCACTGGAAATTAGCGGATGATGACTTACTACTCGTCGTAAACAATATCTAAAGGCGATTCCTCTAAATGCCAGGGGGGCATATTTAACTAATCTTATTTTATTCAGTTGATCTTTCCGAGGATACTTTATTTACAGCGGCTTGTTATTCCCGATGTTTCTATCGACTGCTTTTCTTAGATGCTTCTTACATCTCGGATGTATTGTGAGCGTTTACGGTGCTCCTTCAAAAGGAAAGACACACCATAAGAGAACTAAAGGTAAGAGGTGATTGACAGTTCGAGATCACATAATGAAGCACCATTAATGGGCCTGGCGTTGACTTTGATGAAACTGGTTGTTTAGTAAGCAAACGGTTAAACTATAAAGTGGAGCATCATCCAAGGGGCTAAAAAGGTATTTTGTAAATCAAATACCCGCGAGCCACCTTACATAATGCTATTGTTAACTTCCATTAAGCGGGCAACTTTCACGCTCACGAGGATGGCCGCTGAATTCATAGACCCGATCAAACAATGAAGACATTTCACGCTATCTGGAGATACCAATCAAAGTTAGAGAGTTTCTCCCACGGGGACTGATCGTGTCCCACAAACAACATGCCAAGACGTCTGAAATCCATCTGACAGTGTAAACTGTCCTAAGGTGATAAAGATATCTGGAAAACCTTACAGCGGGATCGGAATATTTTCGGACTTTTTTTTGAGGAAAAACTTGGTTTGTTTGTGGGACAAACAACAGTAACTATGGCTTTGAATGACAGATCGGATCTATGAATAGAGGTAGAACCACTGTGTGAGCGAGGTTTATTCCCGCCCCACGGTTGTCACTGAATCTCCGAACATCACTCCTCTGAAACGCTTAGCAACACTTAGCAACACGAGAAGCATGTATTTCAAGAGGTAAAGAGAGGAGGAACCAGGGGTATATTCAGCTGAGAAATGAACTGCTGCCTCAAGCTAGTACGAATTTATAGATAAATTAGCTAGCCCGGCCTACTCCCTCGGCTACTCCATGTTTCTTTATTACTAACATTTTTTCATTATTTTACAGTAGGTTCGGTTTGCTGCTACGCGCCTCGTTAACTATACTGACTCATAGAAAACTCGAACTCGTACTCTAATAGAGCTTTATATCTCACTATTGCAGCTTCACATACAGCAGTCAACAGGACACTGGATGACCTTAAAGTAGGCGGTATGTCCCTAATTGTATTATTCAAACATTAAGCCTGATGTTTGTGGCAAAATGTCACTATAACTGGACGTCAGGTCTGCCTGCGAGAACCTCCGTGTTTATATTAGGAGGGGCCTAAAGCCCCCCTGGGGACTCCCTATTTTAGGGACGGGGATGCTCTCGTACCTTTAGGGTTTTTAAAAAATCAGGCGTCTGGTACCTTTTAGGGGGTATCCCTAAGAAGTACCGCTATTTTAACCTTCTCCCTAAGAGCTAGCCCATATTCAGTATTCAAATAACTATGGAACTTTTACTGGTTTAGATATTTTGGAGGGTGACATCATGGTGGACCGCCGATTACTCAAGTTAATCAAGGGAAGTGTTAAACGTGGAGCGATAATAAACAGGGCGAATTTTAACCGCCGCTGGCCGAGCGTGTTAGATAACCATGGAAAACAGTATGTAAGGGTTCCTTATGAGCTGCGAAAAGGTTTCTGGAGTGGGTTGTGTAAGTACTTGACTTTTAGATTACTCATCATTGATAGGAAAGCTTTTAAAGCAAATAACACAGTCGTGAAATATTTTAACCCTATTTTTTCTATTTTATTCTTTGTATAGAGTGGTAGTCAAAGTGTAGTAGTCAAGCCAGCACAAAAGAAAACAAATAAATTAGAGTGTATTAGTACTAAATACGCTAAAGTGTATTCCACTTTAGCGTATTTAGTTTATGAAAAGGGTTTATGAAAACCACTCTATCGTTTTTAGTTTTTACATACGTTTTATGCCATCTTTTCCTTTTTTAGATTCCTATTTTACTTATTTAATTTTGATTTCCCACTTATTACATTTACTTTCAACCTCCCTGCTTTAATTGTCCCCTATATGTATTGCTGCGATGGGTAATCCCCTTTGCATAGAGCCCCATATGAAGATGCAGATGTTAGGCAAGTTTATTAACGAAATACCTGTGATCAGATAAACGGTTTTGCAAAAACAACCCTAATGAGTGATTTAAAAAATACATTTTAATCGAAATCGAATCGAAATATTTGCAAATATTCGTTTGATACTGCTGATTGAAAACACATTTACATAGCACGGTTCGCAAAACAAATGCGAACTGTTCGCAAACAAAGTGAGAACGGTTCGCGTAATTGCGAACTGTTCGCGAACAAAGCCGGAAACGGTACGCGAACATATGTAGATGTTTTCGATCGGCACTGTAGGTTAAATTCTCACTTGATCAAACATAATCTCTTCTGTTCATGTTATCCAAAAGCCTCGAAAGCCAGGGAAGCGTTCAATAAAGCAGTCAAAAAGTTCCACAAGTACACATGCGTGCGGTTCGTTCCAAAGAAGCCGAAGACAACGATTACATCTATATCTACCCAGGAGAAGGGTATGACTTTTCCAAAATCCTGCTTTGGGAATTGTTTTTTATCCAATTGCCTGGCCTGGGAGCCATTTTTTGCACGGGTATACAGCGGACCTGTTCCTCAGTAAACCTGTTCCGCATCCCCTTGTACAGTAACATATCCACGGGTACACAACGACCTGTTCCTCAGAAAACCTGTTCCCCATCCCCTTGTACAGTAACATATCCACGGGTACACACGGACCTGTTCCTCAGAAAACCTGTTCCCCATCCCCTTGTACAGTAAGATATTTCACGGGTACACAACGGACCTGTTCCTCAGTAAACCTGTTCCCATCCCTTGTACAGTAACATATCCACGGGTACACAACGGACCTGTTCCTCAGAAAACCTGTTCCTCATCCCCTTGTACAGTAACATATCCACGGGTACACAACGACCTGTTCCTCAGAAAACCTGTTCCTCTCCCCTTGTACAGTAAGATATTTCACGGGCACACAACGGACCTGTTCCTCAGTAAACCTGTTCCGCATCCCCTTGTACAGTAACATATCCACGGGTACACAACGGACCTGTTCCTCAGTAAACCTGTTCCTCATCCCTTGTACAGTAAGATATTTCACGGGCACACAACGGACCTGTTCCTCAGTAAACCTGTTCCTCATCCCCTTGTACAGTAAGATATTTCACGGGCACACAACGGACCTGTTCCTCAAAGAACCCGTTCTATCGAGGGAAGTCTTTGTTTGCCCGTGTGTTTAGGCCTTTTTATTTGAGCAAAATACTTTTCTTTCAATATGATCGGGGCTCAGAGATACATGCAAGTATTTTTGCGAGAGACTGAAAATGTTCGACTTTTGTGTTAGTTTGATTACATTTTGATTGCTTTGATTATACTTGCAAATGAAAATGGGAGGAGTATCCCTTCATACTGGAACCTCGTGTTAAAATAAGAACTTGTTTTTCTTTAACAATCAAGGTGCTGGTCCCTAGTGGGAAGGCGAGGTGGCAAGCAGTCTATTTCTGTCGGTAAAGGGTGCGAGTACACTGGCCATGTCATGCACGAATTGATGCACTCGCTGGGATTTCTGCACGAGCAGAGCCGGATGGACAGGGATAAATATGTAAAGGTCTATGAAGAACGTGTGCGTCCTTGTAAGTTTGTCTGTCAGTCTGTCTGCTTGTCTGTAAGTCTGCTGTCTGTCCCCATGTCCCCATTCCGTCCTGTCTGCTGACTGCCCGTCCGTACTCTTGACAAACGTACTCGAAAGTACTTAAAAAAATACGGCAAAAGTACTCAAAATGATTGAGAGTTGTCTCGGGTAGCCGAGGCAAACTGTTTACATGGAAAAAAGTTGGCTCGGCTAGAAGGGTCACCCTCCTGTCTCGACCGAGTGACCCGGGAAGGCGGGTCACTTTTGTTTGCTCATGTAAACAGTTTGTCGCGCTTTATAAGGAAATGTGTGAAAGTCCGTCTGTCCTGTCTGTCTCAAAAAGGACATATTTCCAAATAACGCCGTACAATGTGACAGGTCCTCGTACGTTTTTTTCTTTAGCTCAAATTCTGAACTTTAACAAGTACCACCAAATCACTGGCGGGCTTCCCTACGATTTACTCTCCATGTTACACTATAACAACAAAGACTCAAGCGCAAATGGTTTAAATACTATCGAGTCAAAAACAGAGCCCAAAATGAAGCTTGGTCGAAAAAAACGACTTCTCCGCTGGGGATGTTACAAGGATTAACATGCTATATAGCTGTCCTCAACTCATGAATGACTGTAAGTACTTTGAGAGATTAAAATGATTAAAGTGGATTAATATCCATGTTAACAAGAAACCACTCACATAGTATCACCAATCCTGCAATTTGGCCCCGCACACTATGTATCATGTCTTAGTAGAAACCCACTCGCATACCATTACGAATCCTGCAATCTGATTGGTTCCTCTACTCACATTATGGTCTCGTAGAAAACCCATAAACGAAATATGCATATCAATCGAATCAGTAGTCATGCAGTCATAGAGTTATTGCGAATTATTTGCTTTGTGTCAATGCAAAGAATTTGCAACAACTCAAAATAACGATATGGAGGGTAGATATGGGGGACGAATGGCGACCGCGATCAACAAACGCCGTGCCTGTTTTAATTTTCCCCGCTAAAATAACTCCAACTCAAATACTTTTGTCTCCGCAAGCAACGTGTAAATGAAATGCAGAGCATCAAGTAAATGAAGACTTGTAGTGTGAATGAAGACTTGCGCATCAAGTAATCAACTGAAAACAACATATTTTCGTTTCTTGTACTAGTGGTCGACTACAAGGTAAACGTGAAAACCGCTGATACTTTCAGTGCTGGGACAGATTCCCCAGTTGAAATAGACATTGTTGGCGAGAAGGGCGAGACTGGCGAGAAGATCTTAGAGACCGGTGGTTATCATGATGACTTCGAAAGGGGAAGGTACTTTGCACTAAGTATTTTAATATATCTTTTCCCCCCAAAATGGCGATGGAAAATATAGCTCAATTGAAAAAACAATAACAGTGCCAGAAAATGGCACCCACAGTTCAAGAGTTGTTGTTTGCTATCTTATAAACACATGGAAAACGATACTATTTTATAATTAACGCACTTTTGATAGTTTTGTAGTGCGCACCGAAGATCTTTTTTGAGGGAGAGATGGTAGCTGTCAAGCATGGCGGGTGGGTTGAAATTTTTGAGCTCCCGGTTTATCGTACTCGTATTGCTTACTTACAGCCTGGAACCTATAACTAAGCACTATAATCGGCTGTTAACTAATGAAAGTTTGTTTTTGTCGTTAAACTTGGATGGCAGTGCGTTTCCTGATCGTAATTACGACCTTCGAAGGGTGAAACGTGACTCTGGATTGCCGCCATATTTAAAAGCAAAGGCCGGGCTCTTCGTCTCAGAAATTGGAATGTCAGCACTTTTTCTAGTTATTCTATCTGGTGACATATCCGTTAATCCGGGACCACCACCTCAAGCCTGTAGCAGCGAGGATGAGTCTTTGTCAGAGGATTTTTCGACAACTGATTACTTCTCGGATCAATTTGACGCTTATATTAACGACTCCACGCATCAGCTTGATTCCTCTAACGACGATAGTGTATGTGAGGGGTATTTTGACCTTGGTCTTGGATACAAGGGATTGCGCTTCGGTTCATGGAATGTTGATGGGCTGTCACTTGCAAAATTCGAACAGATTCGTCCGTTTATGTTGGACAGATTCCATCGTCCTCAGGTCGATATTTTATCGATAAACGAATCTGCTTTGAAGCCAAAATTACCTGACTCGCTATATACTTTGCCGGGCTTCGACATTCACCGCAGAGATCGCAAAGGGACTAAGAAGAAAGGGGGAGTACTGGTGTATGTGAATCGGGAGCTGAAACATAAGAGAAGAACTGACTTAGAGGATTCGAATATTGAAGCTGTGTGGTTGGAAGTGTATCCCTTCAAATCTAAGCGACCACTTTTATTTGGGGGTATTTATCGACCACCCTCTTATCTGAAGGCTGACGATGAACGCCTGGAAAAGAACATTGAAAGCGCTAATCTGTTAAATCTAGAGACAATTTTGGTCGGGGATACCAACGTAAATTATCTCGCGTATTCGTCTTTCAAAAAGCATCGTTTGGTACGCGCATTGACTAGTATGAATTTTAATCAACTAGTTACTGTGGTAACAAGACCAATTAGTAAGACTTGTCTGGACCATATCTTCACCAATTACCCTCAGCGAATCAGCTCCGTCGTTGCGCACACGTGTGGACTTTCGGACCACCTTCCGGTATTTGCAGTGAGAAAGTATACATGCAAAAATAAAGGTCCGCACAATAGTTATAAAACAATACGTTACCGTGACATGAAGCGACTTGATATTGAAAAGTTCAATCAGTCAATTCAAGAAGCCCCTGGGATGCTGTATTTGTTCTTGAGGATATTGATGATGTAGTTCACGCATGGGAGCAAACCTTCAACACTGTACTAGAGTCGCATTGTCCCTGGCGTGAAAAACGGGTTAAACGTGAAACGCAGCCCCCGTGGTTGTCCAAGTCTGTGCTTAAACAACTACACTCCAGGGATCACTTATTGAAGGTGGCGCGGCGCACGGACAGTCTAGATGATTGGGTGAAATATCGGGTAGCCAGAAACAAAGCAGTTTTCGCTATACGGGGAGCCAAGCGTGAATTCTATTCGAAGTCATTCGAGGAAAACAAGAACAATACGAGCGCGATTTGGAAGTGCATAAAAACACTGACAGGCGCAACCAAAAACAACAGTGGGATAACAAAGCTCGAAGTGGGCGAACGCGTTGTTGAAAATCCCAAGGACATCTCGGAACATTTTAACGCGTACTTTTCAACGATCGCCGATAAACTGAGGAATACTATGGCCAAGGCGCCTTTTGTTTCTCTAAACTTGTGAGCTTTGTGGAATCACGGAAAGACCCGAATGATTTTTTCTCGGTCCCTGCTATAACAAGTACACAGGTAGCCCGAATAATAAACAAGATTAACCCAAACAAAGCTTCTGGTGTTGACAAGATCAGTGCTCGTATATTGCGAATTCCTGCTATTGCACCCAGTATAGCCAAGTTGATTAATCTATCGCTGTCTAGCGGAACGTTCCCCAAAAGGTGGAAATTAGCTAAGGTCACCCCGTTGTTCAAAAAAGGTGATCGAACTGATCCAAGCAACTACCGTCCCATCTCGATTCTTTCAGTCTTGTCCAAGGTTATTGAGCGACATGTCCATGATTCTTTGTACATCTATCTCAATGACAAAAACCTTCTCTATTCTAGGCAGTCTGGTTTCCGTAAACATCATAGTACTGAAATAGCTCTGATCAAGATAGTGGATGAGCTATTATTCAACCTCGACAATAATAAGGTGTCGGGCATGGTACTCGTGGATTACACCAAGGCATTCGACATGGTGGACCATGAACTGCTACTACAAAAGTTAAAGGCGTACGGGGTTGTTAACAAAGACCTGTTGTGGTGCCGTTCATATTTGTCAAACAGGCGACAGGTCGTTCAAGTGGGCGGTGAAGTTTCTTCGGAAATGCAAATGGACTATGGAGTTCCTCAGGGATCTATACTAGGGCCGCTGTTCTTCCTATTGTTTATAAATGACTTGCCCTTACACGTTTCTACTCAAGTAGACCTTTATGCCGATGACACTACTGTCTCAGCGGCAGCTGACGTCACCAATTTGCACCTTCTCAATGACTCTCTCAATACGTCACTGAGAGAGATTGAGGCCTGGGCGAACGCAAACAAGCTCCTGCTAAACGAGAAGAAGACTAAGGTCTTAACGATTACGGGAAAGCGTCTTGCTCATAAGCCAAGTGTTGAACTGTGCGTTAAGAAGGGTAATGGCGCCACGGCACTAGATAATGTTCCAAGTGCTACACTACTTGGACTTGATTTAGATAGTGAACTTTCATTTCATGGACATGTAGAACATATTTGTAAAACGGTGGCCTCCCGTATTGCAATTTTAAGAAAAATAAGATCGTTTTTGCCATTAGCCCAACGTAAGCAATTTTATAATGTATTGATACAACCAATCATAAATTATGGTAGCGCAGTATGGTCGGTGTGCGACAAAGAATGCTTAAACAGAATTCTTAAGCTACAAAAGCGCGCAGCCAGAGTCATCTTGTTTGCGGAACCGCGCGCACCCTCTGTGGAACTTTTTAACAGACTTAGTTGGATCCCAATACATGAACAGTTTAAGATTAATAAATGCGCTCTAGTTCACAAGCGAGTCTATGGAAACGTTCCATCATTTTTAAGCGAACAACTTATTCTTAATAGCTCTGTAAATAGAAGATCCACCCGCTACGCTCATTTTAATCTACGCTGCCCGAAATTCAGTAGGGAGACAGAAGGCGGGCGCACTTTTTCCGTTTCAGCCACCCGCCTTTGGAATAGTCTCCCTATTGAAACAAGGCGAATCGAACGTCCTGCGCCCTTCAAGAAATCTCTTAGAGATCGGGCGTTTTCGGAGCAGCGTCTTTTACACCATTTTAAAATTTAATTGAATTGTCATTAGTATATTTTATCTTATTATTCGATTTAGTGTAAATAACATTTTATATAATATTTATATATATATGTATAGTATTCTTTATAATTATGTATTTTAGGGAGGGCCACAAGTTTATTAGCATTGCTATTATGTGTTACCCTCATTTTAAATAAAGTCTTTATTATTATTATTATTATTATATAGGCGGAATACTAATTTTCAGGCGGAGGTCAAAGGTCACGCGAAAGTCACGCAAGGAGTGTTGAAAATGTAGGGTATCATATTTGCTATAATTAGTGGACGTCATAGTGAAGTCATAGAGGGTATCATGTACATTAGTGCAGCCAGACTATACCATGAGTATTCTGCCTCAAAAAAGGTCTGCATTTGGTGCATTCTATACTACTTTGGATGTTGGGAAAACACACGAAAAGCTTGAAACTCATTCGCCTGGAGCTCTTGAGTCTCAAGCTTTCCTCGTGTTCGCCCAACATCCCGCGTGCGTTTAATCACACTATAACGCATAGAAATCTGTCTTCTATTGCTAAAATAAAAAGAGCAAGGTGTCAGTAATTGCTTTATCGGCCCACTACGGAGGATGAATTATATTTTTCCGGCCTATTTTAAACTGCCAAAAGAAGGCGATTGCTTTCATTTAAAAAAAGAATAACTCGACTTCAAAAACCTCGTCTTAATGAAAATTACAGAAGGCGCCGAAATTAATCACATAGTAGTTGGTGCCCGGAGTTGGTGCTACTTCATATATTAACGCTTTTGTAAGCTTTCAAATTTAATCATCTTGTTATGTCGCCGAACGTGGTAAAAACCAATAACTCAATTTCCTAGGATATCCTCCACAGACACACACAATTATGGCTACAATGGCCTGAGAAAGCCGATACTACTTAGCGCTCGCCGAACGCAGACTTGCAAAGAGGTCAAGCGAAACATTCCATACTGATGACGTATTTCGACTCAGACTCACAGAGGCAAGCGTAAGAAAATCGAGACGTTGCAGCGACGCAAGCACAAGCCTAAAATCGAATAAATGCATCTCCTTGCGCTCGTACTTGCGTCTAGTGTAAATCAAGCGAACGCAAGCGCAAGTAAAATAATTAATGTTGCATTTAGACGATTGCGTCCTGCGCTTGCGTCCTGCGCATGCGTTCGTGTGTAAACCCGCTCTAAGTGGTCCCGGCTTTCGCAGGCTACATAATGGCGGAACGGTTGTATTTTCAGGTAATACTCTTCGTGTTTTCTTATTCTTTCAGTGATGCAGACATTCTCTTCACGGGACCTTACGTAGGCAAAATAAAGAACTTGAAGTTTAGGCTGTCGAAAAACTCCAGGGGATGGTTCAACGGATGGAAACCACAGGAGGTATTTGACATGACTATGACCCCCAGGGGAGTGGCGTAACCCCGCGCAATTGGGGGGATGGGGGGGTCTCTTAGGTCTATGGCAAACGTCGTGCTAGAGTCGCGCCGTTCCAATCCAAAGCAATAGAAAGTTTTCTATTATTAAGTCTAATAGCGGCATCCTTTGAAAAAGGAAAGGTTCGACAGAAGAAGTTCGACTAGCTGTAAGAAATGTACAAATCCTTCAGTCACTTCATCTCACGATTGCTCAGCAAAAATGTTATAAAGACCAGTGGCACCAATTCGCACTCAAATTCCATCCGCTCAATTTTAACACACAGATAGTACATAAACTGCATAAATAGTAATAATAGTAATATATAGTAATAAATAGTAATTCCAAATTTGTACTTATCTAGCAGCTGAAAAGTTATTTAACAAACCTAGAAGATTATTTTGCTCATTTATTGTGAATTTGACTGCATACAAAAATATTTACAAAACACGACAAAAGATGCCTTGATAAGCGTTTGAAATGGTAAACAAGGATATAATAATAGGTCATTTGAAAACATGGATAGAGCAGATTTCACATGACTGTCGAGATTTATTGTGTAATTGCAATTGCTTTGCGTTCTCATTGGCTACTCATCTTTCTCAGCCAATTAAATTCTGCAGTAAATGCAGTTGTGCAAGAGACCAATTTCGATATTTTAAAATTCAAACTTGGATACGAGGCTCATGGGAATAAACAAAAATAAATTATTCATTTCTCGATGACGATGCGATTTTTTTGTGTTATTCCCATGAGCCTCGGACTCAAGTGAGAATTTTAATATATCGAAATTAGTCTATTACTTAGTAATTACTTGGTTCGGCTTGTTATTGGCAGAGAAAACAACCATTCAGGAGCAAGTCGTGATTTCTCTCGATTCTGATTGGCTAGCGATTACTCAATTGCGATTATTTTCACGATGGTCATGTGAAATCCGCTCTAACACAATTTTTTTTAAATTTCTGTTTTTCAGGTTTCAATTAAAGATCCTATTACACGCGAAGTAGCGTCTTTCAAGTTAGGAAAATGGATCTATCCCGGCCAGCACTTTATTTTGACACCAACATCGATAGAACCCGACAGTAAAACTTGAGTCATATGGTCATCATCGAAATTTTTGACCACCTAATATTTTTCATAGTTACCACCGCATGCATTGCTCTATACGCGACCTCAAAATTCACTGTTGCGATTGGCGATTTTACGCAAGAAAATTTTAATGTTAATTTCCTTCAACAGAAAGTTAAACATTCTAGGCAAGGACCCACGTCATTAAAGGATAGGTTAAAACCATTTTGGTTGATTTTGCAATCAATATCGACCCATTGAAGCAGCCGAATCTAGCGTTTGGGTTATTGACAGCTAAAAATCGCCAATCGCCCATCGCAACACTGAATTTTGAGGTCGCGTAGCAATGCATACAGTGGTAAACAAATTTCAATGCTAGGAAAGATGATGGTCTTTTCTCTTTCGCCATTAAATAACTGTGTAATAATGATCTAGTCTTGCCATTGTGTGTAATAATATATTGTGTAACTGTGTATTATCTAGACAGAGTGGCCGAGTGGTCAGAGTATCGTCCTCATAACCCAATAACTTAAAGGGAGCCCGTCACGCAACTGCGCAGCTGTTCTGCGCATCTCAAAACAAAGAACTATCGTCCCGTAACTATGGCTAGCGAAGGCTAAAAACCTCGAAAACAATCGTTTATAATCTCGCTATTACTCAATCCATCGGACCATTCTTTTAACATTACAAATTCTTAATTAGTTATCTGATAGGATGGTCTAATTAGTTTTGCTGATGAATCAGAGTGATCGCTCCTGGAGCATGCGCGTATCGTGACAGGCCCCCTTTAAGTTCGAGTCCCCCTTCTGGTTCCTCAACCATTCTTTGTACATAGCCAACTTGGCTTGCCTCTCGGCATTTTTTTTTTTGGTATTTCACATTTTTATTAAATTTACATTGGTACACACTACACTACAAAGTACACAGCCAATTGGCAGGGGTTCTTAAACGTGTTGTATATGTGTGTGATACTCAAAGAAACTAGCTGTAGTAATAGCTGTGTGTAAATCGGCTGCAAGGTACTCTAAAATTCAGTTTAAAATAAAGTACATTTGTTTGCCTGCGTTAAGCCAGCTCTGTTGTTTATTCAAGTGAGCCCCGGCAGCTCGAAATCGAGGTTCACTTTAAACTTGGGTTGCTGGCTTTCGCTGATCGGGTGCCATCTTGGATATACCTCGTGAGCTCGAGCCGAGGGAAATTGTCTCACAGAAACAAAACTCAAGAGGCTTGTTAATAAAAGTCATGCTCGATGACGCAGCGCCTCGGCTGGTCACTGGCCAAAGGACACTCCCTTTTTGCCGAGGTATTTTCTAGCGGGAGAAAAACGCAGCGCCGGATAATCAAGCGGATCCGCCCGAGCACGAAAAGAGTAGACTGTAAGACTGAAACTATGATTACGTACTAGCTCATTATCCGGTTATCACTGCAATGCTAACAGGTTTAGTTCATCAACCTTGCAAAAAAAATTGGATGTAAAAAACAATAGTGCTATGTGCAGCTGAATTGTCATGTGCTCTTTATTTCGCTACAATTCAATGAGTAGACTTCTTAAAGGTAAATCAACAGAACATCATAGGAGAGCATGCAAACTTTTTAGCTCACTCGTTTACAAAATCGCGAAAAATTCGATTGCGACAGTTCGCATAATATGCATTTTGATTTGACCAATATTTAAGCATTTTCTATGACTTTATCGGCGCAATAGAGCACGCGTGATGTTGGGTGATTTTAAGACGTTTCGAGTGTCTCTCCCAACATCACAAGTGCTCTATTTGCTGATAAAGTTATAGAAAGCTGTGGACTAATGATTTTATGATACAGCAGGGAGAACATTACTTTACCGGTGTAATAGAGCATAGATTTGGACCAATCAGAACGAACGTTATATCGTAGCTATATTATAAAAAAATACAAGCAGGTGAAACGATTACAGATATTCAGCTAAGTTTCAATTTTTGGATCGCAAGTACAACCATGGGAGAGACGAACTGCACTAGGCCTATTAAAATAAATTTTGGGAATGCGAAACAAGCACAACATAATATACTGACACTGAAAATATAGTAAATAAAGAACAGGAAAGGCAATCCCACGAATCCATTCAAAGAGGCTAAGATTTTCAGATCCCATCCGGAGATTTGAGTTCTTACCATTTTTAGATAGATGGTTTCAAAAACAGTGTTTGAGATTTTATTTTGCAAATTTCATGGCAATTTACGTGACTAAGTTGAAAATTCGATTTCTTACACGATCCTGGCACTAAAACTACCATAAAAACATACGGGCTGGAAAGGAAAAGTGAGTTGTACGACGCATCGACACGGCGAAGGGGAGCAGCTTTTTTTTGAATAACCGTTATATTTCTTTGAAAAAATATCTATTTAAGTGAATGTCACTGAAAATAACTTATATCAGAAGATAAGCCATTCTTTAAACGACATCTAAACGGCTCCCTTAGCATACATTTTAACGCGACATTGATTGTTTTTCCGCGGACACCTAAGGATAGATCCAGAGTTTGTGCTCGAACTAAAGAAGTTGAATGGACATTAATTGATTTGACCCAGCCTTGCGAACAGTGCAATGGATTATTGAGCGTCTACCTTGTACAGGGTTAGAATGTAAGGCAGATGGGACCACGGTTGATTGTCTCATCTGAAAGTCTCAGAAAACACAGCAAAGAAGTGAGAAACAGTAAAGATGATAGGCTTGAAACGGCGCGCAAGGGAGAACCAATCATTCATTAATTGTTCATTTACTTGAAAAGAACTCCTTAAAAAAGAATCTCAAAAATCATAATTAAACCAACTAATCATTCTGCCATAAATGTATAAAAAGAATATTGATAGTCAAAGAGAGTATCGAAAGATATTATTTCCAATAATAGGTATATTGTTAAAATGAACTGCACGACACTGGACTAACTTCAGCTAAACACAGAGTTGTTATGGTTTTGCTTCTTTGTTACAGATAATAAAAGCAATATACTCTAAGCAAAAGTTTTAATAATCACCTGAAATTTTCCGCAATAAAATTCAATTGCCACCCAAAAAACTTATGACAGTTTCATTAATGTAAAAATAATGACTTCCTCCTTCACTTTAATTAGTTTGCTAAAGTATCTGAGAAAAATCTTAAACATATTGTACAAAACACAGCTACGATAACACGGAGAGTCCACGAAGTTATCATGGATTCTGGCGAATAAAATAATCAATGAAACATAGATTAGACTAACAATTACTCTAGTATCCTAGTAAGAAGTGGGAACTCTAAAGTTCAAATTTCGTTAATCCAAAAAGTGCAATTCGTTAGCTGATAAGCAGTGATAAGCTTTAGAGTGGAGCAAGTTTCAAATGGGATTTAAGCCCTAAAGCAAGCTGAGCCTCCTCCAATAAACAATTCCCCATTTACGATAGGTTCACTTGGCGATTAGTGATAGTATGCTAAAGCTGTGCTTTTAGGCCGACCTGATACCATAAACACACCGCAGCGTGCGAATTGTTTTAAATATAACTTCATAAATCTCACCAATCCGGAAAGCTAAGCTCATCAATGGGATGAACAAGTATAAATAAAGAGTGGCACAAGATAAATTTGTTTAACGGCCAGCGATAGCTTTCACACTGCGATCACAGCGACATGGCGAGAATCATCTATCTACTTGCTGCTCTTTTGCTACTTTCCGCCCTCCTTGAAGGTGAGACATATAAGGACACTAGCTTCTTCTTTGTTAGTATCAAGATAGGTTGTTTTAGAGATTCGAGCAATGCTTGGCCAAAAATGTTGTTACTAAAAAGTTTGCCTTTACTTGTGTTTTTGGAGGTTCGCATGAAAGAAATTAGCAGTGGTAGTCCCGCCAAAAAATCCCGAGAGATCCGAGAAACTAAATTTCAAAGATTTTTTTAAAATAATACAGGGTTATATAGGATTACCATTTGCAAAGATTTTCCCTCCTAAATACAACATTTTTGTGAACTTTGAATTTTATTTTCTCTCTCAGAATTGTTTGGCGGACGGATTACAGCTTCTATTTATACCTTTAAAAATTAAAAGATTTCGTACTTTTCAGGATTTTTGATCGCTTCTTTTTCAATTTAATCGAAGTTCTAAAAGATTCTGTCTTAACTGTTAAGAGCATTCGCCTTAAAACATTGCAACTAGGTTAGCCAATAGAAAGTTCTCTATAGCCCAGTAGGTAAAGCATCCGACTAGTAATTGGAAGATCGTGGGTTGGGAGCTCAGATTTTTTCTGAGATTTTTTTCTCTTATTGTCGCGTCCAGTTCGTGAGTCATTTGATTGTTTCTAAAAGGCCTTTTGTCCGACTAAATATCGGCCAAAAACAGCCCACCTGAACACGATACCTTTAGATTACATTAACAGGTTACTCCTTTATAAAACTCGGGTTGATATTTTAGTCATCTATGTTTTAACCAACTAAAACTCAGCGATAACTTCGTCCACTATAATTGCTGAAAAAAAATCCAACCTATCCATTTCCCAAGTGCAAAAATAAACCAAATAACGGTGGAAAATATGGGGAAAAACGGGCTCAGTAGAGAGAGAGAACTGATGATTCAGATGCAAGTTTTATTATTGGTTTTTAGAGAGAATAAAAAGGCAAAAATTACCGCCATCAGGCATAACTTATATTGTGGGCGTAGTTTCAAAGAGAAAAGCCTGTCTCCAAGATACCTTGGAAGTTTCGTGCCGATGAGTTTAATTATTGAGGCAGGACTGCCTCTAATTGTAGCACACCTGAAAGTAATTATTTTTAAATTACAATCCCTCAGTATGATACATCTGAAACTACACCTTTAGGAGTTTACTGTCTAGCACATGCCATGCAAATATCTTGTTTGGTAAATAAGTGCGGACAATTATAAGATAGAAAATAGATAACAACGTGATAATGTGCAATTTTAGGGCGATGTTATGGGAAAAGTAGAAACGCCATACAGATTGCCTTTTAATTGAAAACCCTCCGAGGGAATATCGTAATATCTTTACAAAAAAAAAAATGACGGAAAAAAATGTTTTATCTTTGCATGGGATATGGTCTGCATGAAATTTAATAACTCTTGGCGGCATTAAGGATGGGATGCGCGCACGAAAGAACTCTAAATGTTTAGTTTTCAGTTCAAGCTGAAATGAGATCTAACATATCGCGATCCCGCAGAGCAATATAACAGCCTACATAAATGCCTTTGTGACGGAAACAAAAACAAACAGTTTGCGCTGGATATAAATCTTCCCCTATCAAAAGCTTATCATTATTTCTGCTACTTTGCTCGAGATCGCATCAAGTAAATAGTAAGCAGTCCAAGACCATGGCGCTTCAACATGCTACTCTCGTTGTGTGCTTGCTACTCGTATTGGTTTGCGAGGGTAAGAAGACTTGAATGCCTGGTATTAAGGCATTTGCTCAACAGTCTAACATCTTCAGAGTAATTTTTATCCATTACGTAAACAGTTCTGTAAAATGTATATTCACTACGTCTCTTTATTTTATAAGAACCTTTTTTATAAGAACGTTCAGCCTGAAATTTACCCAAATTTTAAGAACATGCTAAGAACATGTCCGAGGCTCAGATAGGAGCATTTTTTTTCCATTGATGCGTTCCAGAATCAAATGTGTTAATAATAACGACCTTCAATATTGTAATTTATAATTTGTGTAAAACTTTTTAATACTGCATTCTATGAGATTTACCATGTTTCAGGTTGCGACGTCACTGAAATCTTTAAGAACATCCGTAAGAACATTTCCAGCATCAAACTGCTCCAAAAATAAGAACGGCCCAGCCTCAACAGCAAATTAGACGTTCTGGATTGAATGTCTTAAAACACGTTTAATAGTAAGACAGAGAGAGCTGGAACTTAAGTAAAACATTTGTTTAACAATATTTGTGAAAATACAGAATGCTCTGTTGGAAAAATGCATAAAAAGGCAAAAATTACGGCCGTCCGCAGACATAACTCCGGTTCGTCTTGTTCCATGGTACCTCATCTTTTAGGGGTATCTCACAATTTTAGGGTTAGTTTACAATCTTTTGTGTTATACATCAAACGATTGAAGGGAAATGTGAGATAACAATTCGGCATCGCAATGCAAAAATTCTCCAAGCGGTCATGTAATGTTTTGTTTATTATATAAACATTAATTAATGAAATACCAAATTCTAGTTTTATTTGAGTTTAAAAGCCTAAAAACCGAGCAGGGCAAATGCAGAGCAACGTACTATTTTCACGTGTGAAGATATCAAGTTTTCGCGCGGGAGATCACCCGGTATTTCATTTAAACAAAATAGGTTCTTTTAAGATCGCATTCAATTTTAAATGTAGAGAAACATAATATGTATACACCCAAAATATTTATTTCTATGTTATTATATAAGGCAAGCATTTTATTGTTTAAAATACAAGTACAATACATTATCAAATGGATACACTTTGACAACCTCTTAAAAGTAAGAACCCATCCTTACGTATACCACCGTATTGCTACGCGAGTCTCAAATTCACTTTTGCAATTGGCGACTTATGCAAGGACCATTTTGGTTTATTTGGCAATCAATGTCGACCCACTAAAGTAGGCGAATCCAGCGTTTCGGTTTGATTGACGGCTAAAAATCGCCCATCGCCCATGCATCGCAATGAATTTTGAGGTCGCGTAGCAATGCATACAGTGGCAAGAACCAATTAACTTGATTTTTATTTACTGCGATTTTCATAATTCTGCGAACTTTATGCCAACCAACAAACGCAGTTGGCTTCGATCCGTTAATGAAACGAGTGAACAGCTCTGGGTAATTTTGCAGAGCACTTGTGAGACATTTTGTTAAATGAAATTTTGTTAAAGGGGTTAGCAAGGCTTTAAAAACAAAATGTAAAATGCAACTGAAACTTAGAAAACATCGCTTTTCCTGTCTAAAAATGTTTGATTGACGGAAGCCAAAACACGATTTGGCGCTCGAAATTTAAAGTGGGAGTTCGCAGAGTTATGGAAATGGCAGTAACCTGTTCAGCCTGATGGGCCCCCTGATGTTGACAATTCTAGGTTCACATGCGGGTTCTTAACTCTGAAAACCGTCGTCAAATATAACAATAAAACCGGTAAATGCCTTTGGGCTTGCAAACAACATGAAGAGGGGGTCGCTTTTTATGCTCTTTTGAGATCGTACTTACTGCCTATAATATTAATTTCTGTTTCAGTGAATTGCCTGGAAGGGCCTTCACATGGACCCGAGTTGAAATCATTTTTTCTAAAACCTCCAGGGAAAACTGAACAAAAGAACTCAGCCCGTTTAGCCGAGCCAGCCCAGCTCTTATTAACAGGACCTTGTGGCGGGGACTTGTGACACAGAAAATTCTTTGAAAACCGTCTAAAATGCTACTGGGTTTGCACACAACGTGAACTGGGGGCATTTTAAGCTCTTTTGAGATCGTACTTAGTGCCAATAATATTAATTTCTGTTTCAGTGAATGGCCAACAGGAACAGAGGCCCAAATGGAAGAGAGGTAAACGTAGTATACATGTATTGCATTTGATTGCATCCGGTCTGAAATCTTTTATTCTTTTATTTCTATTTTCTAAGTTGAGCGTTTTCAACATGAGCCCCTGGCTCGGGTGACTGGGCAACCACTCCCTGCGTCTATCGACAATATAAACAATATTATTATTGTATTGTATTATATTATTCTAAAAGCTCCAGGGAAAACTCAACAAAAGAACTCAGCCCGATTAGCCGGGCCAGCCCGGCTCAAATAAACAGGACGTAAAGGCTCACGGCGGGAATGTTTTGGCACGACTCGAATAAAAAGACGGGTACCAAATTTCATGGCACGGCTCGGGTAATATTTGTGCTGTTTAAATGGCTTTGCCGTACTATATTTTGTCCGAGTCCGACCGAAATCAGTGCTGTGACAACGTGGCGAAGTAGTCCCAGAACCATTTTTATCCGAGCCGTGCCAAACATTTCCGTCGTGTGAATGGGGCTTTAGTGCCGGGGAATAATGTGACACAGAGAATGTATAGGGGCATTATAACCGAGACGCACGGTCGGTGGATCACTGTGACTTTTTTTTATCACTGTGTTAGTTGTTCATTTATGCACATTGACTCGTTTGGTAGCTTTGGATAGAACGAAGATATTGTAATACGGTCATGTCATCTAAAGTTTCCCATAATCAGTAATTAAGGCGTAAAAGCAACCTCTAGCCCTTATGGTCTACGGCAAACGTCGTGCGAGAGTCGCGCGCCGTTCCAATCAAATCCAAAACAATAAACATTTTTTTAGTCTAATGAAGCGGCATCCTTTGAAAAAGGAAAAGTTCGACAGAAGAAGTTCGGCTGAAGTTCGGCGTTTGCCGTAGGCCTCAGCTGGAGGATATGTTGGACAAAAATATATTTTTTAATTCTCCAAATCGATCCGGATCAATTATGTCTTTTTCTTCGGTTGAAAATATATAGGAGACGAATCGGAAGACGAACTCAAACCTCGCGATTATGTAATTGTCATTCTCTTTCTTTTTCATGTTCTTAAGCGGAGGGAGCAACTAAACTGAAAAGGAATTATTTCGCAGCAGGTATAGTCATTTTATTGAGAACGTTTATTGTTCGGCAGAATAGTAAGGATATCCAAGCATCAACTATCTGTCATTAGTATAATTACTCAAGTGATTATAAGAATTTCCGCGCGCTGATTGGTCGCGAGGTTCGTTTTCTCTCGCTATAATCACCTACAGGTGATTATAACATTAAAAAGATTTGGAGTGCGCGCGCGAGTTTTGTTATGATCGTAAAAAAAAACAAGTTTTTCTGTCAAAAATCCTTATGAATCACTTGAGCAATTATACTAAAACAATTAGTCGCCTCAGGCTCCGTGATTATCTGCGAATAGTCACCTCGACTTCGACTTCGTCTCGGTGACTATTCGCCGATAATCACGTCGCCTTCGGCGACTAATTGTTAAATAGCCTGTGTACAACCAAGAGGATTAGTAGCGTCTGTGAAATCACGTTACTAATCGTGTTCAGGTCACGCAATGAAAAATAAATTTACATAGCAAGTTAAGCCAAAAGACTAGCCTGTGTACATCCGCTACTAGCCTCCCTCCTCTGTAGCAGGCTGAGTGTGTGTGTGAGGAAGATTTTTCAGCCAATCAAATTCAGGAACGAGTTCCCGTGTCCTGGAGAAGGGATTGCGTGACCTGAACACGATTAGTAACGGGATTTCACAGACGCTACTAATCTTCTTGGAGGTCAGTAACGTACTGTCAACTTAGACTCTCTCAGACCTTGGAATTCGCACTATACGCCGTTGTGAAAAATGCTACCTTATTCCTATTGTGCACGCAGCATAAATGGGATGAGAACAATGCTTGCCTGTTTTGAATCTTCGCCAGAACGAGTCAGAACGGCTCAATGGTATTGTTCTCATAACATCGTGAAAACGGTCAATTCAAGACTTCGCTAGGGTTCCCCAGACTGTGTAGCACTAGAGTCTTGTCTTTTTTTTTTTGATTACGAAAACTTAAATGTCATCAGAGATGTGATTTGTACGTCGTCAATGATTGTTTATTCAAAATTATGCAGTTTGCAATCAGATTGAAACGACGTTTTAACCCCTGGCTTTATGAGCGCTTTATTATCTGAATTTTTAAAGTCAAACATTGAGTTAAGTTATTCTCCGCGCATCTCATTAAAAAAGAACAATAGAAACCAAGATGACGTATAGAGCGAATTCCCCAAAAGGTGAGAGAGCCTCAGTTGATGGATCAGTGAACTAAGGACGTAATAGGTAAGGCACCAGAGCAATTTAATCTTAACTACAGTCTTGATGCAAACTTAGCATTACATTCTGCCGGACTATATAGTTTGCAGTGTAAATGAGAAGCCTGATTGGGATTTGATGAAATGTTTCAAGAATGTCCTAACAAATTCTAAAAGGATCGACATAATTGGTAGCCCATGTGCCCAGTGTGTAAAAAGAAGCTTTGTCTCTAAAACTTTTGGATGACAGTTTCTTCCTAGTACGGTGCTATATTCTATAAACATGACGATATAGAAGAGTGCCGCAAAGCTCATGAATAACAAAGAATTCAAGATGGCTGCCAATGGGCAAAACTATGGTCTGCATTAAAACTTCTCTAGCTTTCACTATGAATGAAATCAATAATGTGGCTCCATATCTTAATATGTTCAATAAGCGAGGATGTTGGGCGAGACAAATTAAATTGCAGCTCAATTTCTTTACTCCTGATTTTCTCTAGATTGGCCACCAAGATGGAAAAGAGATGAAGGTAAGACAATGGGCGATTCCAGCTATAAGCGCGCGTGCTCTTCTTTACTCAGAAATGCCCAAGCCGTGTCCCACAACTACCAGAATGCAGCGCGCGCTTTTTTAACAGTTTGTTCGCCAAATGTCCCACATCTAACGACATGCAGCGCGCGCGTGCGTTATAGTTGGAATCGTCCATTGATGAAAAACATATTTCTGGGCCAAACAAGATCGAACTAAGAGCCAAAACGTCAGGATAAAGTAGGCTACTTAATAAGAAAACTTTCGTATGCCTTTGCTTTGGTGTCATTTCTGCTAACTGACTTTAAAATTGAGCATAAATCTTTCAAAAACTCCTCGGGAGGAAATAACAAGTTAAGCCAAAAGACTACATCCGCGACTAGCCTCCCTCCTCTGTAGCAGGCTGAGTGTGTGTGTGAGGAAGATTTTTCAGCAAATCAAATTCAGGAACGAGTCCCCGTGTCCTGGAGAAGGGATTGCGTGACCTGAACACGATTAGTAACGGGATTTCACAGACGCTACTAATCTTCTTGGAGGTCAGTAGCGTACTGTCAACTTAGACTCTCTCAGACCTTGGAATTCGCACTATACGCCGTTGTGAAAAATGCTACCTTATTCCTATTGTGCACGCAGCATAAATGGGATGAGAACAATGCTTGCCTGTTTTGAATCTTCGCCAGAACGAGTCAGAACGGCTCAATGGTATTGTTCTCACAACATCGTGAAAACGGTCAATTCAAGACTTCGCTAGGGTTCCCCAGACTGTGTAGCACTAGAGTCTTGTCTTTTTTTTTTTGATTACGAAAACTTAAATGTCATCAGAGATGTGATTTGTACGTCGTCAATGATTGTTTATTCAAAATTATGCAGTTTGCAACCAGATTGAAACGACGTTTTAACCCCTGGCTTTATGAGCGCTTTATTATCTGAATTTTTAAAGTCAAACATTGAGTTAAGTTATTCTCCGCGCATCTCATTAAAAAAGAACAATAGAAACCAAGATGGCGTATAGAGCGAATTCCCCAAAAGGTGAGAGAGCCTCAGTTGATGGATCAGTGAACTAAGGACGTAATAGGTAAGGCACCAGAGCAATTTAATCTTAACTACAGTCTTGATGCAAACTTAGCATTACATTCTGCTGGACTATATAATTTGCATTGTAAATGAGAAGCCTGATTGGGATTTGATAGTGAAATGTTTCAAGAATGTCCTAACAAATTCTTAAAGGATCGACATAATTGGTAGCCCATGTGCCGAATGTGTAAAAGGAAGCTTTGTCTCTACAACTTTTGGATGACAGTTTTTTCCTAGTACGGTGCTATATTCTATAAACATGACGATATAGAAAAGTGCCGCAAAGCTCATGAATAACAAAGAATTCAAGATGGCTGCCAATGGGCAAAACTATGGTCTGCATTAAAACTTCTCTAGCTTTCACTATGAATGAAATCAATAATGTGGCTCCATATCTTAATATGTTCAATAAGCGAGGATGTTGGGCGAGACAAATTAAATTGCAGCTCAATTTCTTTACTCCTGATTTTCTCTAGATTGGCCACCAAGATGGAAAAGAGATGAAGGTAAGACAATGGGCGATTCCGGCTATAAGCGCGCGCGTGCTCTTCTTTACTCAGAAATGCCCAAGCCGTGTCCCACAACTACCAGAATGCAGCGCGCGCTTTTTTAACAGTTTGTTCGCCAAATGTCCCACATCTAACGACATGCAGCGCGCGCGTGCGTTATAGTTGGAATCGTCCATTGATGAAAAACAGATTTCCGGGTCAAGCAAGATCGAGCCAAGAGCCAAAACGTCAGGATCGTCGGTCGTCATTTCTGCTAATGCTTGGTGCACACTTGCGACATAACGACATAAGGAAAATGTCACGCGAACAAAATTTTGTAGTTTCCAAATGTTGAAGTCCACAAACAATAAGATAAGATTGGTTCGCTGTACTGTTTCTGATTCCGGGAAGACTTTACCACAAATCGTATAACACTCTAATTTGAAGAGATATTTATATTTCTGTGGCGTGTCTAACTGATCACTGATAATAACTCCTGGTTAGCTGTTTTTTCCTTGTCCGGGTTAGCCGTATTTGTGTTCCTTTGGTTAGCTGAAATGCCACTGATTATACAAACGTTATCTTATGTACTTACAATCACATGATTCATACGGCGTAAAACGATCTCTTGATATTAACATCGTAATCTCTCTTATAATAATTAACTAATCAATAGTGTTCAATATATTGTCCATTTATTAACGTAACATCCTCCGCCCCGATAAGGGCGTAGTCCTTATCCTATCCGGCTTGTAACTTTATTAAGAGTCTCTATTCTGCGAACCCGCCTGCAGGGTAGATCACTGCAAGTTTTGTGACTGGACGGTCATATGTGCCAGCTGCTGTCTTCACCTTTGCGTTGCGAACCCGTCCGTCCTGTCCTGGGAATACGTTGATCACTCGACCGATTGACCACTTGCCTCTGATCGCATTCGGCTCTGATAGTATCACAATGTCATCTACCTGCACGTTTCGGTTTTCGACAGTCCACATTTTTCTTGGAACGAGTGTTGGGAACACGTCTCTCGACCATCTTTTCCAAAATGAATCTACTATCCTTTGGACGAATTCTACGCCATGGCGCGGATTGCTTGTTTCTTTGAACGGGCCTTGCGGTACTCGGCTTGTTGCGCGTCCGAGCAACATGTCATTAGGGCAAAGATAAGTCCCGTCATCCGGGTCATTTGGGATTCGTCCGATTGGCCTCTGGTTTACTAGGTTTGCAGATTCCAGCAGTACCGTATATAGCTCGAATGGTGTGAGTACTTGTTCTCCGATTGCCTTCTTGATCGCTTGCTTGCAGCTTTTGACAAGAGATTCTGCACACCCGTTTTGGTGAGGCGCAGCAGGTGTAATGAATTTCCATTCGATTCCCTTTTCTGCCGCAAACTCTTTTAGCTCGTCGTTATCAAGCCCTGCTATCATTTCCTTGAGCTCTCTCTCGGCTCCTACGAACTGACTACCGTTGTCACTGAGAACTACAGCTGGTTGACCTCTTATGGCGAAGAACCGGCGTAGCACTTGAAGGAACTCCATAGTTGATAGATCCGTCGCCAATTCTAGGTGTACCGCCCTGGTGTTTAGGCATGTAAATATTACTCCATATCGTTTGTCCGTCTTTCCTCTGCCGATCTTTACGGTAATAGGTCCAAAATAATCGCAGGCTGTGACGTAGAAGGCTGGGGTACCGCAACCGCGGGAGTGCCGACATCAGCTGCTCCTCTGCTCTGTGGGCCAGCTTTCGGCATAGAACACAGGACCTCTTTACTGTTTTGCTTAGCTTGTTTCCTTTCAGTACCCAGTACTGACTTCTCACCTTGGCTGTGGTAGCAGCGACTCCAGTGTGACCCTGTGTCCTGTGTGTGTGGCTGGTAATCAGGTATGACACTCTGTGTGTGCTTGGCAGTAGGAAAGGGTGCTTATTCTCGTACGTCAGTAGTGCTTCATCTACTCGTCCTCCTACCCGTATTATCCCTTATCATCGACAAACGGAGATAAACTCTCCCTTCTGTAGGCGCTTCGCCAATTCCTTCTGGGCGTTTCGTATCCAGAACAACTCCGCCTTCCTTCCTATTTCGTCCACTGTGAGTGGCCCTTCTCTGCCTCTCTGTCCGTGACGTCTTAGGCGAATCTTCTCTGCGAGCCTAAGTATCCAAGATGTCGTTCTTAGTTTTCTCCAGCTTGAAAACCTGTTTGCGTCTATAACCTCTTCAGCTTCGATGGTCGTGGCTCCACAGAACTTCTCCTTTCGTCGCTCTTTGTCCTGTTCTTGAGGTTCTTCTTGGGTTGCTTCGTTTGGCCATTCTTCCTCTGGGCGCCGTAGGAACTCTGGACCATTGCTCCATCTTCCGGATAACTCCTGTGCTGCGATACCTCTAGACACGTCGTCGGCAACATTGGTTTCTCCTGGCAGGTGTCTCCAGTCATTTGGGTCAGTCTTGTCTTGTATCTCGCTTACTCTTGCTGATACGAAGGGTTTAAAGCTTCTAGGTGCACTTCTTATCCAATGGTGAACTATCATGCTGTCTGTAAACAGGATAACCTTTTCAAACTTTAGACGACTTTCCTCTTGTAGCGTCTTACATAGTCGTGCTGCCAGCACAGCAGCTTGAAGCTCTAAGCGGGGAATGGTGAGCTCTTTCAGAGGCGCAACGCGAGATCTAGCTGCAACAAATCCGACTTCATATCCATCGTTCGCGATTCTCCATCTCAAATACGCGCATGCGCCAAATGCGTCTTGCGAAGCGTCGGAGAAAATACAGAGTATCGGGAGATTGGTAGCGTGGGCGGGGGTGAGGCATCTAGGAAGCACTTGTCTACTCATCCCTTCCAACTCTTCGAAAAGGGCTGTCCATTCTTTTGCCAGCTGTGGCTTTAGCTCCTGGTCCCATTCATATCCCATCTGCCATAGCTTCTGTAATCCGACCTTTGCTCCGATAACAACTGGTGCGGTGTATCCTATTGGATCGTAGATACGCGCAATGCGACTTAATATCTTCCTTTTCGTTAGCGGGATTTTCTCCTCTGGAGGATGGCCTTTAAACGCTAATGTATCATTCTTGTTGTTCCACGTGATTCCTAGGACTTTCTCTTCTGGCTTTGGCTTGAATAGCTTTATTTCTTCTTCGTCATTCATTTCTTCAGTTGGTTCGGCGCTGGTAATCCATTTCTTTACATGGAATCCTCCGTTTTCCAACACTTGGTCTAAATCCTTTGAGATCTTGTGCACTTTCTCCGCTGTATCTTCTGAATGACAAATATCGTCCATGTAAACATTCTTCTTTAAAACTTGGGCAGCATCAGGAAACTCTTGCTCGCCTTGCTCTGCAGTTTTTCTCAGCGCTATCTGCGCCATGGCAGGTGCGGGCTTGTCTCCAAACGTGAGCACGGTTTTGACATATGTGTCTGGTGTTCGGTGGGTTTCCATATTTCGCCAGAGATACCGGTGCACGTGCTGATCCGAGACAGGAATCAGGATTCTGTGGTACATCTTGAGAGGTCTCCTATTAGCGCACATTCTCTTTCTCTAAAACGCAGTAGCACTCCGAACAAATCATTCAACAAGTCTGGGCCTTTCATCCAGTACTCATTTAGAACGTGTCCTTGGAAACTGGAAGATGTGTTGAAGACGATGCGAAGGGGGGTACTTGCGCTCTCTGGACGTTTTACTCCATGGTGGCTTATGTAGTGAATAGGACCGTTGTAACTCTTGATTTCTTCCTCCGTCAGTTTTCGGGAAAACTTCATTTCGCACATTTCATTCATCTGACTGTTGTAGGCCTCAGCGTGTTCTGGGCTTTTCTGTAATCGCCGTTCGGTTGATTCTAGCCTTTTTAATGCAGCTACTTTATTATCTGGTAACAGCGTTGAGTCTCGTTTCCATGGATACGGGATAAGCCACTGATTTTCTACTCTCTTGCATGAATTGCTGATAACCTCGGCTTCTTCTCTTTCGAGTTGTGTCAGTTTACTCGCTTCGCATGTACACGGTTTGACATCAACGCCCATATTTTCTGTTTTCCAGAATGCCGAAAGATCGATGGGGTTTGTGTAGGAGATATGGTACACTTCACCACCCCTCCCTGTGCTTGTAGAATTGCCTCCAAATATGACCCATCCGATTGGGGTGTTGCGCGCCACCAGATCGCCTGATTGTTTAGTAGGGCCTGTGTGCAGGTGGGCGTGATCGATACCGATGAGTAAATGAAGTTGACCTTTTCCGCGGCGGATCTTTTCCCTTTCTAAGCCTAGGAGAGTTGCTATTTTCTTTATCTCTATGGCTGCCGCATCATCACTAATTGTCGGGATGCCGATTGCTTTAACGGATACTGTCTTCCCGCCGTCTGTACATATCGGTACCTTGTACACTTGTCTATTCATGCCTTCCTCTTCACCGCCAACTTTAGTTATTGTTATGTGGGTTTCATTTGCAAAGATTTGAACTTAGATATATCCTGGATAATTGTATCAGAAACAAGTCTCGGATCACCATAAATTGTATCAAGATAGTTCCATGCTGCGTCATAATCGCTTCCTATCCCTTTGATAAGTTCAAGCGGCTTTTCTCTGAGACACGTGCGAAGGAACGTTACTGCGTCTCGCTTACTATAATGCGACTCTACAGCGTGCTTAAAATCTGCTCTGAACGTGGCGTACTCTCTTACATCTCCTTTAAATAAAGGCAGTCTCGGTTTTTCTATTTTGAAGCTACACGTTGTTGTCATGGGGTTTGTGATTAGCGGGGTAACGGTGGTCTGGACAATGCCAATAGCGGTGGCGGGGCTCGCTTGCCTGTCACTGCTGGTGATCTGGATAATGTCACTGTCAGGGCTGTCACTCTTGGTATTGTCGACAGGGGCAGAACTGGTCTGGACAATGTCACTGTCAGAGCTGTCAATTTTGTCTACATTGTTAGGGGTCTGGGGGTTCTGGACAATGTTATTAACGCTGTCAGAGCTGGCGCCGCTCGGTCCTGGGAGCATTTACATTTGAGCAATAATATTGCTATCTTTAGCCGTCCCCTTTCCCTTACCATTCCCATTTCCTTTAAACTTTTCTTCTACTGCAATTTCCTTACTTTCTAAAAACATTTTCGCCTCGACTTCTAGTTTCATGAAAGTGTCCTGGCATTCATTGATCCAGCTCTCTTCGGTTTCGTAGGTTTCATCATCGATGATCTGTGCATACGTCTCGTGTTTTGCGACAAGAGTCTCATACGCGCTTCGATACTTATTTAACGCTCCTCTTACCTCGTCTGTCGTTCTATTATTTTCAATACCGTGAGTCAATGCTTTCCCAGCCCTCGTGAAGGCCGATTTTGCGGTTCTTCGGTCCACCTTTGTTTGCTTAAGTTCTCCTTAGCTGGCCATCCTGTGAATCTCGCCACATCTGTCGTTCTCGTTGCTAAAATACGTTGCTGAGCGATCTTCTCCGCCGAGAAATCGAATGTAATGGTTCGTTGTACTGTTTCTGTTCCCGTGAAGACTTTACCACAAATCGTATAACACTCTAATTTGAAGAGATATTTATTCGATCTAAACAAGAATGCACGTAAATAACATTTAGTCAGAGATTACAGGAAATTAACGCTTATTTACAATAATTTAACGCAATTCAGACTGGGGGGGGGGGGGCTTTTCGAGCCCCCCTCCAGTAAAATCCTGATTACTCTAAAACCACTGCAGCTATGATGGTGAAACTTCGTGACTTTTCCTAAAATTTATCTGGGGACATTTTGGTGTCAATGACATGTCAAGGTCAACGGCCCGATTTCCATGGCAACCACTTTTTGACATGCATGTTTTGCTGTTAGATCTATATCATGTATTTATGTATCTTTGCGTGTCTTTCTGTTACATTTTCTCACGTGACACTCCACTTGTATGTATCTATTTCACGTTTGAATTTTGACGGTTATTTTATTTATAGTAGTTACCAATCTGACCAATGTAAATATTCACCATTACCTGAAGAAGGTCGGTACTGGCTGACCAAAATATCGTGTAAATGAAAATTATAAGCTGTTAATCAACCATTCAAGTTTTTATTATTTCTAATATATATATCTACTGGTTGATAGGTCCTTTATTGGATCCAGCTTCAGTTTTACTTGTAAGCGGTCCTGCAAATACTTCAAAGTTAATGTTTTGCAAAACCCGAAAAAACGTGAATTTTTCATATTTCAAGCTTAATGTTGTACACATTGCCCAATTTATGACTATCGGAGCTTGTACTTATTAGTAATTTATGTACAGGCTCATTATTTTTTGACACAAAATCTTTGGGGGGAGGGGTAGGGGGATTTTGTTCATTTTAACATATGGTCTAAAACTAGCTCTGGGATTCACAAATATCATTTTTTTCAACTTTTTGAATGTCACTTCTTTAATGAGTATTTTGTACATTTTGACCATTTTTTTCTCATTGAGTATTTATCGGAAGAGTCAAATGGAAATTAAATGAAATCCAAGATGGCGGATCCAAGATGGCGGATCCAAGATGGCGGACAATATTTTCAAAAGTCGTCGTTATGACGCAAGTTTGATAAAAGTTATGTGTTAATGTCACAAATTATTACATTTACATTATCTTGATGTTAATTAGTTGGCTTTTAGAGTATTATCTACCAAGTTTTTGGAAGTATATACACGTATACGTATAAGTACACGTATATACCACCAGTTATCAGATGTTTAATCGGACAATAATAATCAATACCTTAGTGTATTTAAACGTCATGTACAAGAAAGGGGCTAATTGTGGCTTGAAACAGGCTTTGTCGTGATTGTGAACAATAAAAATGATGAAACGAATTTCGTGCGTTACTTTGTCAAATTTACCCTGGGGCTGCATGATTTAACATGCATTAGAAAATAACACCTATGTTGTATTGTGAATGTGCGCATTCTGATTGGTTAAAAGGCGTGTTTGTAAGAGACCTGAGAAACACGATTGTCACGCAACGCTGTCGCGCGTGTGTATGTTATTTTCTAAAAGCAATAAAAATACTTTCTGCGTACTCTCTGGTTTCTTACAAACACTCGGGGAATGTTGGTCGAACTGATAAAACTTGAAAGACACGAGCCAAAGTTCTCCCAACATCCCCCTCGTGTTTGTAAGAAAGCAGAGAGCACGCGGAAAGTACTTTTATTGCTTAATTATTATATAGCTCGTGTTTATTCGATCAGCGCGCGCGCTCTGATTGGTTCTTTCATGGTCACGTGGCGGGCTACAAATCCAATGTAGCCCGCGCGGGCTACAATCAAAAATTGTTGCCCGCGCGGGCGACATCGCTAGAGCGAGAAATTTCGGCGGATGATTTTTTATGATTTTTACAGTATTTTCTTTTTGCTATATAATAAAACACTTAATGACTGCACCCTCGGGAAACAGCGAGTTTTGTTTTCCCTCGAATCTCGATGTTTCCCTCGACTTCGTCTCGGGAAACATCGAGATAGTCTCGGGGAAACAAAACTCGCTGTTTCCCTCGGAAGCAGTCATTAAGTGTATATTACTGTGCGACTACGTCAAATTTTGTAAGAAGTTGGCCAAACAGAAAGCGAGTACAGAACAAAGAATCTTGACTTTCTTGAGACCCCAGACATCGAAATATTCACTTTTCTCTAGAAATTATTTGAGCAGAAATCACTTCAAAACACTTTTAATTGCTCATCGCCAAACGTATTGCAGGTATTAAATTTCTTCAAAATGGTTTGAATCTCTAAATGACCAACTTTTTACGGGATGGCCCGGTTGACGTAGTCGCACAGTAAATGCAAATCGAAATCGCGGGTCTCAAGTCGATTGAAGCCAAGCTAAAACCAAGCTTTATTAACGTAGGAAATAATACTTACCGAAAACAAGTATGATCTGACTTCTCTCTTTGTAAAGGTGGTGGAAACTGTAACTTATGAGGGGTACGACTAGCAAGCCAGGCGTTTCTTTTCGCCAATTTCAAGTAAAGCGGAGTAGAACGAACTCGCACATTTGCCCAGCTATTTCATGAGCATGTCTTTGAACAGGAATGTACTCTGAAAAAAAAAGAGATGGCTCGAATTGGTGATCATACACTAGTTCTTTTGGTGGGTACATCAAGCGGAAGTGGTTTGCGTTTGAGGACTTCCTATATGGCGCGCGGTCAAAACCTATAAGACGCCAAAACTTTTCAACAGCAAACCACTAGCGCCTAAATGCGGCATAAGATGTATGGCAGTATTTTCCGGAAACTAAAACAACCGTTTCTTTCGATACGTTGACTCGTGGAAAGTAAAAATATATTGTATGCTGCACGCACGCGTTTCCCTGCAGTGTTGCTTTCCCCGCGTCTCTTCACCTACAGCGAAATCTCGCTCGGTGATCAATCGACTTTTGCTGGTGATCTGGATAATGTCACTGTCAGGGCTGTCACTCTTGGTATTGTCGACAGGGGCAGAACTGGTCTGGACAATGTCACTGTCAGAGCTGTCAATTTTGTCTACATTGTTAGGGGTCTGGGGGTTCTGGACAATGTTATTAACGCTGTCAGAGCTGGCGCCGCTCGGTCCTGGGAGCATTTACATTTGAGCAATAATATTGCTATCTTTAGCCGTCCCCTTTCCCTTACCATTCCCATTTCCTTTAAACTTTTCTTCTACTGCAATTTCCTTACTTTCTAAAAACATTTTCGCCTCGACTTCTAGTTTCATGAAAGTGTCCTGGCATTCATTGATCCAGCTCTCTTCGGTTTCGTAGGTTTCATCATCGATGATCTGTGCATACGTCTCGTGTTTTGCGACAAGAGTCTCATACGCGCTTCGATACTTATTTAACGCTCCTCTTACCTCGTCTGTCGTTCTATTATTTTCAATACCGTGAGTCAATGCTTTCCCAGCCCTCGTGAAGGCCGATTTTGCGGTTCTTCGGTCCACCTTTGTTTGCTTAAGTTCTCCTTAGCTGGCCATCCTGTGAATCTCGCCACATCTGTCGTTCTCGTTGCTAAAATACGTTGCTGAGCGATCTTCTCCGCCGAGAAATCGAATGTAATGGTTCGTTGTACTGTTTCTGTTCCCGTGAAGACTTTACCACAAATCGTATAACACTCTAATTTGAAGAGATATTTATTCGATCTAAACAAGAATGCACGTAAATAACATTTAGTCAGAGATTACAGGAAATTAACGCTTATTTACAATAATTTAACGCAATTCAGACTGGGGGGGGGGGGGGGGGGGGGGCTTTTCGAGCCCCCCCTCCAGTAAAATCCTGATTACTCTAAAACCACTGCAGCTATGATGGTGAAACTTCGTGACTTTTCCTAAAATTTATCTGGGGACATTTTGGTGTCAATGACATGTCAAGGTCAACGGCCCGATTTCCATGGCAACCACTTTTTGACATGCATGTTTTGCTGTTAGATCTATATCATGTATTTATGTATCTTTGCGTGTCTTTCTGTTACATTTTCTCACGTGACACTCCACTTGTATGTATCTATTTCACGTTTGAATTTTGACGGTTATTTTATTTATAGTAGTTACCAATCTGACCAATGTAAATATTCACCATTACCTGAAGAAGGTCGGTACTGGCTGACCAAAATATCGTGTAAATGAAAATTATAAGCTGTTAATCAACCATTCAAGTTTTTATTATTTCTAATATATATATCTACTGGTTGATAGGTCCTTTATTGGATCCAGCTTCAGTTTTACTTGTAAGCGGTCCTGCAAATACTTCAAAGTTAATGTTTTGCAAAACCCGAAAAAACGTGAATTTTTCATATTTCAAGCTTAATGTTGTACACATTGCCCAATTTATGACTATCGGAGCTTGTACTTATTAGTAATTTATGTACAGGCTCATTATTTTTTGACACAAAATCTTTGGGGGGAGGGGTAGGGGGATTTTGTTCATTTTAACATATGGTCTAAAACTAGCTCTGGGATTCACAAATATCATTTTTTTCAACTTTTTGAATGTCACTTCTTTAATGAGTATTTTGTACATTTTGACCATTTTTTTCTCATTGAGTATTTATCGGAAGAGTCAAATGGAAATTAAATGAAATCCAAGATGGCGGATCCAAGATGGCGGATCCAAGATGGCGGACAATATTTTCAAAAGTCGTCGTTATGACGCAAGTTTGATAAAAGTTATGTGTTAATGTCACAAATTATTACATTTACATTATCTTGATGTTAATTAGTTGGCTTTTAGAGTATTATCTACCAAGTTTTTGGAAGTTAATTAAAATTACTTAAAAATTGATAAAACATTGAGAATGACGTCATTGTGACGTCATATTTTGCTCCCACGTGACAAAAATGGGTGTGATGATTTGTCTAAGGCTCATGGTCATTGTGTGAAAGTTCCAGAGATATAGAGGGGGGGGGGGGGGCGAATTAGCCCCCCCACCCCCCCCCCCCCCCCCCCCCCCCCTCAGTCACAGATGGTCAAAAAAGCCCAGTCTGAATAGGGTTAAATAGCCGATACAAAACAACAACAACAACAACAAAAAACACGAAAACCTAACACCACATAAACACTCTGAAGATACGTCTGATAAGCTTTTCTTTCTCTAGGAGCTCCACCACAACGCCATCCATTCTGGAAACGAGCTGAAGGTAAGGCACTTGATGAAGATCGAATGAAGAGCAAATTTAATATTTCGATGTCAACCCTCCAAATGAACACTGAACGAACATTTTCTTTTCTTTTTTAACTGTTGTTTTATTGGCAAACGATTGGTAACCGTTCGCGCTACACAGTGTCTATGTCTATATATATTTATTCGATCTAAACAAGAATGCACGTAAATAACATTTAGTCAGAGATTACAGGAAATTAACGCTTATTTACAATAATTCGAAATCTATAAGCACTTACTTCTGTGGCGTGTCTAACTGATCACTGATAATAACTCCTGGTTAGCTGTTTTTTCCTTGTCCGGGTTAGCTGTATTTGTGTTCCTTTGGTTAGCTGAAATTCCACTGATTATACAAACGTTATCTGTACTTACAATCACATGATTCATACGGCGTAAAACGATCTCTTGATATTAACATCGTAATCTCTCTTATAATAATTAACTAATCAAAAGTGTTCAATATATTGTCCGTTTATTAACGTAGTCTATGTCTACCCTCCATCCCCCCCCTCTCTTCCCTGCTAGCAGAGGCCTCTTTTCTCTGTTATTCGCTGGCCAGCTAAATGCAGAAGCGGCCTCTGGCGCTAGTAGGGAATCCCCCCCCCCCCCCCCCCCCCCCAGTGTCGAAAATTGTCAAGTTGCTTTGTTGCCGAAGTATCAGGGCTCAAAAGGGAAAGAGTTTGGCCAGTAAATTAGCCTATACGTAGCAAATTGGCTTTCTTGATTCGTGCCAAATCTAAATCTTCTAAAACTTATTTTATTCGGGCCAGTCAAAGTTGAAGAAGACTATGCAATTCGAAATTCTAATTTCTATCAATAAAGCTAATGACGTTTATTTTTGTCCGACGCTTTGTTTGCTAGCTCTTGCGGAGAGGTAGAAACGAGAAGCAAAAACTATAATGGCAGAATTCATAACCAACGGGGGCGTCCAAAGGATTTTTAGAGCCTGAAGCGGCAGAAGCAAGATCAAAGAAGTCGAGAATAGAACTATTTTCACTGATCTAATTAGTGTGAATATAAAGCAATCCATTCATTAGCAAAACCTCTTTGGTTCCGACTCCCGCGGCCAGGAAGACTCTCAGGCAGACTCTCTTTGTGTTCACCCAACCTGGCGGGGCTCCTTTCTTTGCCCCTCCCTCCCTCCCACTTTCCTTTTTCCGTCCTAGCCTTTTCGGTTCCGCCAGATCTCCTTTCATAACTTATTGAGAGAGACCTTGAATGAGCCATGCAGCTATACTATTTTGCTAAATATTCAAACTATTCAGAAACCCAATATTCAATGTTCAAACTAATTTCAAAGTTGGTCTATATATGGCAATATTCCACAAGGATATCATAACATAAAGTGATTTTCTTTTCTACAGAAAACAAACAACGGATGACCACCGGATGAAGATGCAAGTTGCTACACGTATATACCACCAGTTATCAGATGTTTAATCGGACAATAATAATCAATACCTTAGTGTATTTAAACGTCATGTACAAGAAAGGGGCTAATTGTGGCTTGAAACAGGCTTTGTCGTGATTGTGAACAATAAAAATGATGAAACGAATTTCGTGCGTTACTTTGTCAAATTTACCCTGGGGCTGCATGATTTAACATGCATTAGAAAATAACACCTATGTTGTATTGTGAATGTGCGCATTCTGATTGGTTAAAAGGCGTGTTTGTAAGAGACCTGAGAAACACGATTGTCACGCAACGCTGTCGCGCGTGTGTATGTTATTTTCTAAAAGCAATAAAAATACTTTCTGCGTACTCTCTGGTTTCTTACAAACACTCGGGGAATGTTGGTCGAACTGATAAAACTTGAAAGACACGAGCCAAAGTTCTCCCAACATCCCCCTCGTGTTTGTAAGAAAGCAGAGAGCACGCGGAAAGTACTTTTATTGCTTAATTATTATATAGCTCGTGTTTATTCGATCAGCGCGCGCGCTCTGATTGGTTCTTTCATGGTCACGTGGCGGGCTACAAATCCAATGTAGCCCGCGCGGGCTACAATCAAAAATTGTTGCCCGCGCGGGCGACATCGCTAGAGCGAGAAATTTCGGCGGATGATTTTTTATGATTTTTACAGTATTTTCTTTTTGCTATATAATAAAACACTTAATGACTGCACCCTCGGGAAACAGCGAGTTTTGTTTTCCCTCGAATCTCGATGTTTCCCTCGACTTCGTCTCGGGAAACATCGAGATAGTCTCGGGGAAACAAAACTCGCTGTTTCCCTCGGAAGCAGTCATTAAGTGTATATTACTGTGCGACTACGTCAAATTTTGTAAGAAGTTGGCCAAACAGAAAGCGAGTACAGAACAAAGAATCTTGACTTTCTTGAGACCCCAGACATCGAAATATTCACTTTTCTCTAGAAATTATTTGAGCAGAAATCACTTCAAAACACTTTTAATTGCTCATCGCCAAACGTATTGCAGGTATTAAATTTCTTCAAAATGGTTTGAATCTCTAAATGACCAACTTTTTACGGGATGGCCCGGTTGACGTAGTCGCACAGTAAATGCAAATCGAAATCGCGGGTCTCAAGTCGATTGAAGCCAAGCTAAAACCAAGCTTTATTAACGTAGGAAATAATACTTACCGAAAACAAGTATGATCTGACTTCTCTCTTTGTAAAGGTGGTGGAAACTGTAACTTATGAGGGGTACGACTAGCAAGCCAGGCGTTTCTTTTCGCCAATTTCAAGTAAAGCGGAGTAGAACGAACTCGCACATTTGCCCAGCTATTTCATGAGCATGTCTTTGAACAGGAATGTACTCTGAAAAAAAAAGAGATGGCTCGAATTGGTGATCATACACTAGTTCTTTTGGTGGGTACATCAAGCGGAAGTGGTTTGCGTTTGAGGACTTCCTATATGGCGCGCGGTCAAAACCTATAAGACGCCAAAACTTTTCAACAGCAAACCACTAGCGCCTAAATGCGGCATAAGATGTATGGCAGTATTTTCCGGAAACTAAAACAACCGTTTCTTTCGATACGTTGACTCGTGGAAAGTAAAAATATATTGTATGCTGCACGCACGCGTTTCCCTGCAGTGTTGCTTTCCCCGCGTCTCTTCACCTACAGCGAAATCTCGCTCGGTGATCAATCGACTTTTGCGCCACAACCAACAAAGTTTTTTTTCTGATCTTAAGGAGAACCGCAATTTCTAATTCTATTATTTTTTCTTTTTTTTGAAATAAAAACATGGCCCGCTGAGCATTCTTTGAAGTGAAACAGCGTCGAGACAGGATATACATTTATTGCTAGCTGCAATAATAAATAACCATTAAATGCCACACTTTGAAGCGAGAGGCTTATAACAGAGATTGTAACACGTACAAGTGGGGGATTGAATACTAGAAAATGTATGAAAATTTTCGAAAAGTGTGTGGCTTAAAAAAAAAAACGCTAAGAAACGACGTTAGTACAGACAAAAAAATTTTCATTTCCTATCTTTTAGGGTGCCCAATCAAGCAACGTTGCCTTCAAATTAAGAGTGCTTTGGTATCAACTTCATTTCTCCCGTCGAGCACCGGCCCCCGTCCCCCGTCCGAAAAAATGGGAGCCCCCCCCCCCTCCCCCCGGCAAAATGCATGCGGCATGTATGACGGTGGCTTTCAATGTTCAAACAAAGAATCAAAGAAAATTCTAGAAATCACGTGTCAGCTCAGCCCTCTTGCCACCATTTCCCGTTTTCACCTCTATGATACATGTAGCATCACCGTATTTAGAAGTGTTGAATTCTGATCACTTAAAATTGAATATTCTTGCAATATCAAAACTGAATAGTATAGATGACGTAAGGACGTGCTAAATCGACATCTAAATAAATTATTTTGATTTTCCTGACATGCACGAAACATCTCGTGTTTAACGCGACATGAACTTTTCTTTTTATGGTCATTGCACTTTTACTAATGCGATCTGTCAAATATTAATCTTGAGGCCGACCACTGGGGGGAGGTGTGTGTGTTTGGGGGAGGGGTGGGGGTTGTGTGGGATTTTTTTTTTTGCACCCAGTTCGTAGAAAACGAGTTTTGGAGCTAAGAAAGAAAATATGGCTAAAAGTTCAGGCTACCCAGTTCGCTTTTGAAAGAGTTCGAACGTTCGATCGGAAACAAATTACGTTAGTTCGAGACGAACCCATTTCAGATTCGATTCGCTTCGATTGTGCCGATTGTAGTCCACTGAATAAGATCAATTTTAGACTATTTTCACGGTTATTCTATTTCACGAATTTTTATTTTCGGTATCTTTACCAGCTTTTAAAAATTTCTTAATCTTGTCAAATGTGGCGGAAGTGTCAAAAGTCTTACTGGGATCCCTGTGCAAACACGAACAATATGCAAACGATAACTCAGCGTGTACAAGATAAAGATTTGTTGACATAAAACATACTGCTGTTACCACAGATGAAAGTTGTATTTTTTTTGTGATTATCAGACTTCGGAGGCAATAATACTAAAAAACATGAAAAACTCATACTTTGCAAGGAAAACAAATAATGGAAGGATAAAAAATGAGAAAAATTATTATTCCACTTTATACAAACGTTAGGAAATACACAGAAAGCTTTCTTCGGAGTCAGAAAAAGCTTTAGTAATATCGTGACTCAAATTTCGAATATAAGCAGAATTACGTGACGCCAGATTGACTTTTTAAGAGACCTACTTGAAACTGTTGTTTTTTGACCAATCACAAAGCGGACATTAAGGCAAAGGGCCGTGACGTCAGGGTATTGTGCGGCACGATTATCACTCACTCTCACTCCTCGGTGCGACTCCCAGAAATAGCGCTCTCGATCTTTCGCAGCCAAAGCTTTCTGACTCTTTATTTCCACAATGGCGGGCTTACGAAAACAGGATCAGATAAAATGGCAGGACACAAACTTAGCTCTTTTTGGCTCCGACATTGAGAAAAACGTAAGTCTTCACAGAGGTTTGTCATTTCCTTTTGGTTGTTTATTCATGTTTATGAGTTTGTGGAATGTGGCTTTTAATCCTCAAGACACAAATGGATAAATGCATTTCTCGATTGTATTCAGGTGAAGAAAGCCTCGGCAGCCACAGAGATTGCTTGGCAGAGCGCAGGGAAACGGTGTGGGCTTCAGATCTGGCGGATTGAACAATTTAAGGTTAGAAATGAAATTAATAAAAAGTACCAGCAACATCTGTACTATACATCAAAAGAATCCTATTAAAAAGTTACTTATTAGCTTATTCTAATGAATGCAATCCTGTGCCTTTTTAAAATTCCCATTCCTTTTTTAGTAATATCTATTTGTTGCCTGTCCTTAAGGGGAAATACCGGAAGAATTTTATCACAAGGGATGATTTTTAACTTTATCATGCACGATTATCGTTCCGCAAGACCGACTTCTCAGGGTGCGGCTGAGCTGAGCTTCCTGAACTCTAAATTTACGGAAACTTCAGTCTCTTCAAAATACTAGTAACTATTAGTCTTCTTTTACGATTTCTTTTCGTAAACACATTATTTCATAAATAATTGAAAAGAATAGAAGTAAAGGTCAGACTCCCTACTGAATACTCGACCACCCCTCGCTGAGTCGCTGCATTGGAGTATTTACCTTCGAGACCGTTCTGCGTTGCAGCAAAATTGCTGTTTGCTGAACGATTAAGATTTCTGTTAAGTGCAATTGTTCTTGTGTCTGACGGATCCCGTATGTCACAGGATTTATCTAGCTATTAAATGAGAATGAAGTCAAGAAAAAAATATCGCATCAAAATGAAACAGAACTGAAACACTTCTTTAAACAACGAAGTGCTAGACACACGAAATAAATAATTAAGTGGTTTAATATGTGCCATGCTTATTCGAAGAGATCGCTGTTTTTCTTGAGTGTCCTGCCATGTTTCTTTAAATGGCCAATGTGTTTTGTGTCAATGAATATCAGATATCAAGAGAAACTATTACGTGTTGGATTACAAGGCCCACACTATTGTTAATACTCTACTTTGTGGTAAAACCTTTGAACTCTCAGTATGTTAATGTAGGCAAACCAGACGCCATTCATCTGTGCATTGCTTTAAGAGGCGTGACAGAACTAAAACGTGACATGCATTGTGACATGACCATTTTTTAGCCTTAGCCTGCGAACACGCGTTCCTTTCGGTTTAATCGGAGATACGAAGTACCTGTGGCTTTGTGCTTGTACATGCAGACTAGATATTAGCCTTGTCTACAGGCGTTTTGCTCTCAGCTCTCCGCGTCACGCTACGCCAAACTAACGAAGCCGTAAATGATCCGTGACGTCACTGACCAATAGGAGCGCAAATACAAGGGGACTTGTCACGCTATCATTACACTGATGAAGGAGCAGTAGCTTCAGAACGTGCTTCAGAAGAGCTGGCTCTTCAGTGGGCTGTTTTCGGATATTTGATTTTTTTTTTTTGCGCGCGGGATTCCTCTTCCCTGTGCGCGAAAAAAAAAAATCAGATATCCGAAAAGAAAAGCATTGGAAGGCCGGTTCTCTGGCTATTTTACGTCTATTTAATCTGCTGCCAGATTTCTTCACATTTTCTGCTTTGTCAACCAATTTTAGTTTATCTTGTTCTTGTTAGTTTGCTTTATCGCTTGTTTGCGCGTTTTGTTTTGGTTTGTTTGGCTTGAAATAGTTTTGAAAACACTAACAGCGGTGGATCTGGATCCAAAATGGATGCAATGCCCATATAAGAGAAACAAAGGACAAAACCGACCAAGATTTATGTCGACGTTTCGGACTCTTTACTTTCAGTCCTTCATCAGGGGAGTTACAGAAATCAGTTACATATGCATCACGCGTATATATATATATACAAACTTATTATATAGACACGAGTGTTTTACTGGGAAATACGCCACGAAGCTACATCCGGGACCTGAGTGACATATTTCGGTCAAAACAAAAGTGCTTGGAAATCAATTTGGAATATTTTTTTCTGCTTTGTCTATATAATAAAAAGAAAATTACGCGGTGGCTTGAAGATATTAGTTTTATTTTCTCGTGTCAAAAACAATATTTTACGAATGAGCGCACCACCGTTTAATATCCTCTATGTACCCTGCGCTCGCAGACAAACTCTGACTTGTATTCAGTTTCGTTTTCTCGTCTTTGCGCGCGCGCATTCAGAGTTTGTCTGCGCGCGCAGGGTACGTTGTTTTATACTGGTGATACATATGTAACTGATTTCTGTAACCGCCCTGATGAAGGACTGAAAGTAAAGAGTCCGAAACGTCGGCACAAATCTTGGTCTGTTTTGTCCTTTCTCTCTATTTGTTTTGGTTTGTTTAGTCATGGCGCGCGGAGGTGTAGGGGCTGAAGCCCCCTCCCCTCCCCCCTAGAAAAACGCAAAAGCAGTCTCGGGCTTCCTGAGTTTCGTCACCATTCCTTCGCGTCCATGAAACATAGGAAGCCCAAACCCTATCAATTCCATTACAAATGTTATAAATTGCATTTTCAGGTGAAAGCTGTCCAAAGAGATGATTACGGGAAATTCTACGATGGTGACTCCTACATCATTCTCAACACCTATAAATTACCAGAAAAAGACGTAAGATTAACATACTTAGTTTTGGTTTTTGAAACGGATACTTTGAGCAGTGAATCTGTGATCTTGGTTTTTATTCCATGCCACAGAAAATACAGCCGATAAAAATGCAGGAATGGCGTTGTATATATTATTCGGCGGTATTCCACTCAACCTTCCCATTCTTCGTAGTTGATGTTTTAACGTATGAGAATAATTTATCTAAGAAATAACATTACATGAAATTCTATTTAGCAAAATTAGCGAAAAGATTGTAAGGGGATCCGGGATCAAGCTAGATTTGAGGTTTGGGATCCGGGATCCAGAGTGTGGGATCCGGGATCCAGAGCATGGGACCCGGGATCCACGGGTCGGGATCCGGGACTTCTGTGGATCCCTTTACATGGGGAGAAACGATCATTGAGGAGTGATAATCGCTTAATATATGCACTTTCGACTCCATCCTCACACAACTTCCTGGGTAAAAGCTTAGTTCTTGTTATGAAGCCTGTTCACCTAAAGTCTACGTCTTTTAACAGGAATTCCTATATGATGTTCACTTCTGGATTGGTAAAGATTCGACGCAAGATGAATATGGAACTGCTGCCTATAAAACTGTGGAGCTAGACATTTTCGTACGTAGATAACTGTTTTCCTCGTTTGCTTGTTTTTTCAACTGCTCTTTTTGTTTGGTATTTCTCCACCCATCCAGGAACAGCGTGTATAAAAGGAAAACTCAACTTTGATATATTACACTCGTGTTTGATATATTACACTATGCCTCGTGTTTGACATATTGAATCTGTCTAGTGTTTGATTTATTACACTCTGCCTCGTGTTTGATATAGTACACTCTGTCTCGTGTTTGGTATTTCACTATTTCTCGTGTTTGATATACTGCCCTCTGTCTCGTGTTTGATATATTACACTATGCCTCGTGTTTGACATATTGCAATCTGTCTCGTGTTTGATATATTACACTCTGCCTCGTGTTTGATATATTACACTCTTTCTCGTGTTCGATATATTACACTCTGTCTCGTGTTTGATAAATTACACTCTTTCTCGTGTTTGATTTATTACACTCTGTCTTGTGTGTGATATATCACACTCTGTCTCGTGTTTGATATATTACACACTGTCTTGTGTGTGGTATATTACACTGTCTCGTGTTTGATACATTACACTCTGACTCGTGATTGATATATTTCAGTCTGTCTCGTGTTTGATATATTACACTGTCTCGTGTTTGATATATTACACTCTTTCTCGTGTTTGATATATTACACTCTGTCTCGTGTTTGATATTTCACACTTTCTCGTGTTTGATATACTGCACTCTGTCTCGTGTTTGATATATTACACTCTGGCTCGTGTTTGATATATTACACTCTGTCTTGTGTGTGATATATTGACTGGAAGCAGCGAGGTGGTACTCACTCGCCAATTTTTGCCGTTAAAATCAATTTTTAAAGCATCGGTTTGCAGTAAGCTCATTCTCTAAGCACAAGTCTATGCACCTAATACTCATCTTTCCCTGGAAAAATAATTTTTGTGAAAAACAGTTTTTTAGGATCGAAAAATCATTATAAATATCTCTGTTTTTATGCAAATTTGCATGTCCCAGCGTCACACGTTCAGCGCCTGGTGTAAAAATATTTTTACTTATTTCTTCATGGATAAAACATACAACGCAAAATTTGCCATAAATCGAAGTTCCAATCCTAAATGAAATAACTTATATGGTATTTTCTTCAATATATGCATCTTCTTCGATATTATTAGTGAAAACGTCTTTGCCATTTTCGTGTCCCAAAAATTTGATAATTTTAGCGTATTTCAGGTTTTTTAGATTTATTGTCAAAATAAGCAACGCCGCAATGAAACAAACCGAGCCAACTGTGGTCTATAGATTTTTATGTCGAAATGTGGCATTCTGACTGAGATCGGAAATAAGTTCTTGGAAATATAAAATTTCGAAGTTTACTGAAAGCATTGTCCCCCACCAAAATTTAAAGCATAATAATACGACCGGGGTTTGCATTTCCTCTAATATATAGATAACCATAAGCCTTACTGCACTAAGAAACTACAGATGTGTGGTCTAGTAAAATTGCAGTCATTTGGTCTATTGCCCGGACTTATAGCCTATTTTGAGAGAGTTTAGCAATGGCGTGAAGTTTACTGAAAGTTTTGTCCCCCACTTCATAAAATTTACATATCTAAACAAACGACAGCAAATGTGATTGCTACCGAAGTTTGTTTCTAATTTCTTCGTTTACATTTAAAAAAAATCAAGGTTTTTTGCTCAAACTATTTAAACCTATACATCTGAGATTCCATTCGCACCGACGAGGTAGATTTCGGCTAACACACGAGATTTAAAACTCACTATGTTATTTTTGTAATTTATGCAATTCGGAAGAAATTCATTACAGTTTAGAAAAAGTTCTTCATTTTTTCTGTTTTTCAGATAATTTTAGCGCGCGATTAGTTTCACATTTATCGCAAATCAACGGGAATTTATTCAAGACAATAGGTATCTTAGTAGATTTGAAGCGTTGTCTGTATTTTGCAAAAAAATAGGTATTTTGAACCACTGCCATTGCGTGTTATTAATAAAAAAAACTAAGAAAATTTGCACTCTAAGGTGGCTTATAGCAGTTGTTAGTTAACTCTTCGGTCTGGTATGGCCTGTATCTCACGTGCTATACATACACAGAAAGGCAAGCCACTTTACAAGAAACATGCAATTGATCGTTATATGTGTTTACATGTTTTGTTTAAATTGACGCTTCCATGGCAACGAAATGGCGGCCCTCCATTTTTTGAGTTGAAGAATCCACCCAGACATGCAAGATAACTTTTCGCAATACCAACGCCAATGAGGTCAGACTATAAGTTTGAAGAAATAGGCCAAGAGCGTTTGGAAGACCATTTTTTGTCAAGAAAATCAAGCGTAGTCAATCAAACTCGTGCGCTAATCAGATCCTTTCCTAGTTTCGCCTAGTGCGACATGTCTGTTGCGACATGTCTCGAAAAACAAGCCAAAGGAGTGCACTGAACAAGGATCCGATTGGCTCACACGATTGTGATTGACTACGCAGCCAACTCAACTGCCAAAGGCTCACTAGATTTGAACCTACAGGGTCAGGTGTTATCAGAAACACTTGCAAATGGCATTTCTAAAAGAAAGGTTTTTATTATAAACGTTGTGACTGGTGATTTTTCCAACTGTTATGTACCGTTCGAATTTTTGATATTGGGAGAGTGCAAGTGGTTTTTTTTTGCAAAAGAAAGGAATCTTGCGTTTGACTAGTTACCAGACCCCACCCGGTAAGGAGATAAAATTGCTCATATTATCAGAAATATTGATCAAAATCAGTTGAAAAATAGATAATTCGACGTATTTCTCTATAAACCATAGTGCAAAGTAGCCAAATGCAAAACGTTATAAGTAAAGAAAAATACGTCGGAAAACTCGCATGTGACGGTAGTGAGTACCACCTCGCTGCTTCCAGTCATTACACCTGTCTCGTGTTTGATATATTACACTCTTTCTCGTGTTTGATATATTACACTCTGTCTCGTGTTTGACATTTCACACTTTCTCGTGTTTGATATACTGCACTCTGTCTCGTGTTTGATATATTACACTCTGGCTCGTGTTTGATATATTACTCCACACATCCGTAAATGCCACAATAGTATAATTGCATGCCATAAACTTTCGTTTGATGCCCTTTCAGATGGACGACAAGCCAGTCCAGCATCGAGAAGTCCAGGGACACGAATCAAAACTCTTCAAATCTTATTTCAAGTCTCTTGAGATACTAAAAGGAGGGTAGGTCGATGAAAAGGGGCTGTGTCACGATTACTTTGCATCGTTTTTTCTGCCCACTTTCCAGGGCTCGAAATTAACAGATATTAGCGGTCGTCATTTTGAGCCTGGTAGAATAAATTTGGTCGCAGAAAGAGAAGTCATTGTTGCATAGTTTGAAGAATTATCAACAAAATTAACTAATTGACACTTTTCAGTCGAAATTTGAAAAATGTTGGTCGCGACTGCATGAATTTAGGGTAACATGTAAATTACTGGCGAAACAGAGTTTTCTGCGCGACATATATTATAAACAATGTTTGAATTTGGACTGCACGCTACTGCCGCTCAATTTTGCGCGTGACGTTTACATTATTTTCACCTTATGAGTGTTGGTCAGGCTGCTCTGGCACGGCTTTCTAAGACGCCTTGCCTTTTGCACGTAGTTATTGGCGCCACTGCATAATGTGACAGTAGTCGAGAATCTTCATCCTAACTTGTCAGTTATCAAGCGGGAAAAGCTCCATTTGGGTTCGTTTCTTAGCTAATATGCTTATTCTTTGTTTTATGCAAGAAACACTTTTGGTTAAAGAGCCGGTGTCAGCCACTCACTTGTTATTGTTTTCGTTCGAATTAGATGCAGAAATCAACATCTAAAAACAAAGTTTCAGATTTGATTTACCAAATTCAATCGAGAATATTGCTCTATATTCTCTAAATCAGCCGATGGAAATGCTTTCTCCGAAATGCTGACACAGGCTGTTTGATATTTTCTTTTAGGGTGAAGTCAGGCTTTAGACACGTTCAACCGCAAGACTATAAGCCACGGTTGCTAAGGATCAAGGGAACAACGGTACGAAACAACTCGGCAAACTAGAGCAGATTTCGTATAGTATGACCGTGAAATCGCACGGAACACGGAACGGACACGGCACAGAACCTCGACCTCTCGTGAACATTCAGCCAAACATATCACCCGAAATGACTTATCAACCAATCAGTAGGCACGAGGCACGGCACGGCACGGCACGGCACGGCACGGCACGGCACGGCAGGGCACGGCACGGCACACGGCACGGCACGGCATGGCACACGGCGCGGCACGGCACACGGCGCGGCACGGCACGGCACGGCACGGCACGGCACGGCACGGCACGGCACGGCACGGCACACGACACGACACACGGCACGGCACGGCACGACACGACACATTTTTCACATTCGCAATCTGCTCTCGTGTGCATCTTTCCGCAAAAAAAGAAGAAAAAACGACATGTAACTAAGAAAATATGCAGCCAACTACTCGTAGCACACAACTACTCGTAGTAACTATGCTAAATAGTTACTTTTTGCTTACTGAATTGTATGAGATATCCCCCCCCCAAATGGAGAGCGGATCCAGTTGTGTACGTTTTCTATTAAAGATACACGCCGCTACGTTTTTGGTTGAACCGACACGCAACGCAACTATAATGTGTTGGTAGGAGAAGGGGACTAATATTACCTCCACTGCCACCAACCCGATCATCACAAGAACTCTAAAGAATGTGAATCATCAATGTAGAAATTAACTTATTGATATTCCATGACAGGCGGCAAATTGCAAGATCGAAGAAGTGAACTTCGCCCGCAGTGCCTTGAATCACGACGATGTATTCTTGCTAGATACAGGACGCAAACTCTACCAGGTAGGCCTGGGATTCAACAAGACTACAAGAAAGCCTAAAGGCTGGTTCATACTAGTAACATTACAACTTAAGGTATGAGTATACCTTTGAGGGGTGTCGCGGAAAAAAAATTCGTATCGCATCACAATTTACACCACAAGCGTCGTTCACATATCATTTTAAAGCTAAAAGGTTGGTCTATCTGATGAATGGTTTTGTTTTCATTATGTTGTACATGAACATACATTTTTTTAGCTCTAACGAAAAAAGTACCGACTTTCTTTAAAAAGTTCCAGCTTCTTCCAATTAAATTGTGCAGCTCCAAAGTTAAGTAAAATCTATTCTTTAGAAGGCGATCTAAAAAAAGGTGTGCGGGATTTTTGATTTTCCTTTCAAAACAAATTTTATGCTAATTTTTGTGTTATCATTGCCAAAAATATCGATTTTCAACCTGTTTTATGTGATATTTCAGCAAATACGTAAAATATCAATAATCCCGCACACATTTTTTCAGATTGCCCTCTTAGGAATATATTTTGCGGAAATCTGGAGCTTTTAGTGGCAGGAGCTCTTAAAAAGCAAAAATTGGTACTTTTCCTTTGAAGCACAAAACGACGAAAACGATCTATCAAAGTAACGTTGCATAAAAATATACCACTTAGTAAGTAAGGCCATTCCATAAGCTTTAAAACGATATATAAATGGCCCTTATAGTGTAAATAATGATATTTTTTTCGCAAAAAATTCACCTCACGCAAAGGTATACTCATACCTTAAACACGGCGTCACGCGAACAAAATTCTCACTCGAGAGTGCACATTTAAATAAAGACTTCAGTACTGAAGTCTTAATAGTAATGTTAACATGCTGCGTTACAGCTAAATCCGTTGCATCGTGACCCACATTTTCAAATTTTTGGATTTCTGACTGCACCTAGATGATTATTTGGTCATTCATTATAGATGTGACTGCATTTAAGCTACCTAAATTGACCCTAAAATCGCAGTTTATGTATAGTCAAGGTGTGCGATGTCAGATCTTTTTATTCTGGTGTTTTCTAGTGGAATGGCAAAAAACTGTGATAAGGATGAGAAGTTCAAGGGGACTCAGTTCGCCCAGAAATTAAAGAATGAGAGATTTGGCAAGCTCATGATAGAAGTGTACGGTAAGCTAAGCCACCTTTTAAGTCTAATAACAAAAAAACTAATACAAACGCGAATACTGTAAACACCAACGTATAAAAACCTAGAACTTTGGCCTAAAGCAGGTTTGTTTGGTTTACTGCGATTTTCATAATTCTGCGAACTCTACGCCGACCAACAAACCGCGGTTTGGCTTCCGTCAATCAAACGAGTGAACAACTCTGGGTGATTTCACGGAGGCTTTGATGTAGATCTTGTGAACGCATAGAGGTTAGCTTCAAATCACAATTTGTCACAGTAAAATGCAAATCAAATTCAGAAAACATGCGTTGACTTGACTTAAAAGATTTGATTGACGGAAGCCAAAACGCAGTTTGGAGTTCGGAAATGTCAAGTGGGAGTTTTCAGAATTATGAAAATCGCAGTAAAACAAGGAATGAGAGTTTTACTGTATAGCACTGTATTGTGCGTGATGTTTTGCTTAAAATTGTAGCCTGTTATTGCACTGATCAACAAAATACAAATTAACCGTCACTTGTTTGTAATATTGCAGACGAGTCATCGTTGGAGAGGTCCAATCCATTCTACTCCATGCTTCCAGACGTCCCTTGCGGACAAGAGGTTTGATACACAATTCTGAAATATCACAAGACGAATTTGGTCCGACCGGTATCTGCGATTCAAAATGTTACGACGCTCTACCTTTTCGGAGGCCTCTTCGCCTCATAGCCTGCTTGCAGGCGGCACGAGGTGTTTTTGTCGTGGAAAACCCGGTCCGTTTGCTTGGAATTTTGAGACGAGCGGTCCGGGGGATCTATTTCTGCGCTCTGACCGCGCCTCAAAAGTCGGTTTTCCCAGCAGTAGGCTACTACCTCTCCTCATTATTTAGTGCCTTTTCATTTACAACCTGTATAATTATCTGCGTTATTTGTTTGCAGCAAGGGGACTATGACTCATTTGAACCGGTGCTCTACAGGTACGGAAAATATTACTTTTACAAACATGGCCAAATGACAGTTTCGTTTCGACATTACGCCCTGGGATAAAACGTTTGCCCTGGGATAAAACTCGTTTGGCCACCACATCGCAAGTGTGCGCAAGTTTCCAATTTTCTTCTTTTTCCAAATTAACGAAATATTATGACTAAAACAAGTCATGAAAATGTTGCACTTATATTTCTAGCTGTTATTTATAAGACAGTTTGTGTGAGATTTCTTAATTTCTCTCTCTTTAGCGAGAAGAATACCAGTTTGAGCGCGCGCTCTATGTTCGAAAGTGACGTAATCTTTTATAAAAACTTGCATCTCATTTGGTCACCTCAACGCAAGTCTGTGCAAGTCATATCTTACGTGAACTTGCGTTTCGTGCCAAACATTACAGTTCCTTACGTTAAACATCTGTTCATTTACCTAACAATACTAAAGGAAATTCATTTTACTAGACTCTCTGATGCCTCCGGTCAGATGCAGTTCACCAAAGTCAAGCAGGGCCAGGGACGAATCCGCAGAGATGATTTTGACGAGGATGATGGTAAGATTGGATCTTTGTTGATTATGAATAATTATAGCACAATGTGGGAAGAAACTACATTGCACTACAATTCACAGGAAGTTTCTGCAGAAACTCACTCATCGGAAAAGCTGATATCCCGAGGCACACGCACTTCCCATTCTTCTTTTATGGAAAATTCAGCTTTTTCCATGGATGTGTTTCTGCAGAAATTGCCTGTGATAGAGCGGATTTCAGATGACTGTCGTGAGTAATTCGCAATTACTTTGTAATTACTCCTATAGGTTTTATTCAGAATTGGTGTAATTACTTACGCGATTGGTTTCACTAGAGTCATATGAAAGGCGCTCTATCACTCTACACCACCAGACTAACTGCTTAACATATACTCCGTTTTGTTTGTTGCTAGTCTTCCTGTTTGACACTGGCAATTCCGTGTTTGTATATTGCGGAGCGAGCGCAAGCATTGACGAGAGACGCCTCTCCATCCAATATGCTCACGTAAGTTGGAACAAGATGACTACATGTATGTTTATATGGGCATTCAGAATTTGACTAGTTTTCATAGCAACGGCAGAAAATATTTTTTAAGCTCATTGAGGGGTGGGAATTGAATCGAACCACAACGATTTTGCAAATTCTTGAAACGAGATATTAATTTAATCTGACTATACCGTGAATAAGCGCCCTGGCAACATTTAAGGGTGCTCGGTGTGTTAGTGATTGACACAGTTTTTTCTTTTCTAAGCAACACAGAGCGTTTCAAGCGTTCATTTCTAAATCGAATATTATTTCAATACTTTTTTATTAGTGGCATGTAAACAGTGTAAATATAAGATAATGTATAGAGCTTTTAACCCTTTTTATCATGATTTTTGTAACTGTCGATCCCCCATTTTGCACATAACAGTGCTCAACCATAACCATTCGTTCTCCCTTGTTTATCTTGTTTGTCTGTTTTTTTATTGCGTTTACAGAATTACCTAATCCAAACTGAGCACCCCTGCGCATCGGTGTCCGTTGTTCACCGTGAACGTCAATCAGAGGAATTTCTAGAAGCCCTCGAATAAATGGTACGGCACGGATGGATTAATGGCTTATTAGGACGTCTTGTTTTCGAAGGCCTATTTCTGGCTTTGGGAGTTTAATATCCGTACTCCCCCTGTTGAGGAACGCGGAATTTTAGGGTGGGTGGTTATCAAAAAGCACTGGAATTCTAGGGTGGGTATACCCTCTGGTACTGGAGCAAATTTAAATTCCAGGGTGGGTATCCAAATGGATTTCCAGGTGGGTAAACATAATTTCCAGGGTGGCCATGAGACAATTCACTGGGATTCCAGGGGCGTAGGGACAACCTAACATTTCCAGTATGCATATCAAGAAAGTGCTGTCGTTTTTATGGCAATTCCGCGCGGGCTGCCTGTGGTGTTCAAATCTCGTCTCAGGCCCCTCGGCGGGGAACAAAAACAAAATGGCGACCAAGAGAACGATGTTTCTCGAGTATCTGCAAGTTTTGGTCAATTTCCCTGCATTTTTCGCTACAATTTGAGGAAAAATACTTACAGATCTTCCACATAAGGTAAGGGGGAATTTCCTAATAAGGATGCTTTGCAGTATGGATAGCTTCCAGTATGGATAGCTGAGCTTGGGGTAATCAACAGAGGGGTGCAGAATATTTTTGCGACTACAAATTCTCTTACAGTGTATCTCATTCTTATACCAAAAGCTCCCCCACGAAGTGACGCATGCGCGAGATTTGATATAAGGCCCTCTCCCAGTGCTCCCCCGCGGTGAAGAGCCGGGGAGGGCGATGTTTTTATTTACGCCCACTTTATGGCACTTAGAAATTTTTATTATTGAGAAAAAAGGAAAAAGTATTCATGGTGGTACGAACCCTCAACCCTGTGTAAATTACATATTCATAACCCAACATCTTACACATGAGCTACGAGAGAGTTCGCAGGTTAACATCCTCCTTTTATTCACTCATAGAACGAGAATATTTGAATCATAATGAATATTTATACTAGCTAGCCGCCATCTTGAAGTGGGCGTAAAAAGTAAATTCGCCCGGGGAGGTGTGGGTACGAGAATGAGCCTATCATATCTCTTGGCACTCTGCTTGGCCATTCGCGCGCATGCGCAATCCAAACTTAAAACAATATCCTGATTTGAATCCTGAAAAACCAAAAAAAAAAAAATGAAACGCTAGCGATTTGAGTCGACTATATTTGGACACTAAACCTGTCAAAAAAACCCATCCCCACCCCCCTGTTCAGGACCACAGTCTCAGGGGGGCAGCTACCCACCCAGTAAATTTCTTGTTGTTCCTACCCACACCCATCACTTCGCAGGAGCCGGGGAGCTCTGGGTTCGAGAATGACCCACTCCCTGGGTCTCCAGGGAATTTTCACATCACTACGCTGTAAATTATGCTCAACCCCTTCGAATTCCTTATTTTGAGAAAACTCACCCTGGAATTTTGCCCCAACATGCAGCACAAGGGTACCCTGTAATTCCAGAACGAGTGCCCAATAAACTCTGGCATCTGGACTCTGGAATCTGGAATCTGGACTCTGGCATCTGGACTCTGGAATCTTGACGCCACTGGACTCTGGAAATGTCTGGATGGATTTAGGGTGCGTTTGTGGTCTAACTAAAGAAGCCTTTCTTGTCTTTTATAGGTCTGCACAATTATACGTTGGAGAAGAGATGCGAAAAAGAGGGAACGCAATCTCTAACAAATACCTTGATATTTTATACTAAAAATGCATGTTTTATAATGATAATATAGCTGATAAACCTCGAAATTTATAAGGAATTTTCTTCCTATTTTTCCAAGTAAAACAGGGTGGAAATAAAACTTTACATTACTCGTTTTCCCATATGTTTTCTATGTAATTTGAAATAAAATGTAAATATAGATGTTTAAAATCTCGGTAGGATAATAAAATTGTAGAGTAAAAGTAAATAGGAGTTGAACTCACATTGTTGGAATTAGTTTATATTCTGTTTAGTTTACGGTCTGACTCCTCTCCGATCTCGTTACGAGAGCTTCCTATTTGGTTTTTGCAGTTTGTCGGAGGCTTTGACACTAGACAAACTTCCAGTCCCAGAATCATTCGATTCGATTTTTCTCTTCGCCCCTGTTTAGTTCTCGGTATTCTGACTCCTCTTCAACCTCGTTTCCAGAGCTTCCTCTTTGGTTTTTACAGTTTGTCAGAGGCTCTGGCGCTAGATAAACTTCAAGCCCCAGAATAATTCGATTCGATTTTTCTCCTCGCCCCCAGACCGCGCGCGTTCCAAAATTCAAGATGGCGGCGGCGATCATTTAAGAAAAAAGCCAATCTCGTTCCGAGAGCATCTCGGTCATGTTGATTGTCGCTGATCTCGCTGGCAATGGCAACAACAGCGCATGAAGAAGTTTTATCTATAGGAGTTTCTTTTATACAAAAATGCTAGACAAATAGTGTGAGTATTTTATTAGTTAAAATTGTCAAAAGTGATAGAGAAAAAAAGGTTTAATATGTGTGACCTGTCTACTCTTCTATAATTATTTCACGAACTTGCCAAAATGTGCTTTACAGAATAACTACTCATGCAAAGGTCTGAACAAGCAGCTCAATTCGTTATGCTTTATTAAGAACGTGCTGTCGTTTTCTTCCATCCCCATCGGCTGCCTGTGCTCTTTTATCTCGTCACCAGGCCTTTTGGCCGAGAAAAAAAAAATGGCGACCAAGAGTATGATATTTCTCGGACATCTGTAAGTTTTGGTGGAGTTTCCTGCTCGTGTCGATAAGATACGAGGAAAAGTACTTCCAAACTTTTAACAAATTTTAATTTTGCAACGGACAGATTTTAGCGAACTTTTATAAAATTTAATATCATTAAAATGGTATGACTCCTCCTTCTATATTTTCAAAATTTCCCGCGTTCTGCCAATCTACCCGATTCAATACCTGATACTTCCTCGCAGAAAGGTAGTAAGATGTTTGAAAGAATCCTTATAGAGTCAGGAGATCGAAATGTTTGTGCATCAAATTTTAAAATGGTTACGATTCAATGGAACTATATTAAGCTACGTTAAACAGACTGTTACTCTTCGTTGGAAGGATCATAAGAATGTTAGCGGTTATACCTGAGAAATAATTAAAAAATAAGCATATTAGCACTGGTGTTAGCATTAGATTGGTCATATTATTTGGAATACAATGTGTATGAAATTAAGTGAACATGATCTTGAGAGTGAAATTATGATGATCGTAAGAATATCGTTATTTTATTGACATAGTTACTTGACGTACCACGGTTGGTTAGGCTCTGGGTTAGTGCCTGGAAAACGTCTAGCCGCATGCCCAGTCACTGATCCCCTTTAGCCACAGGAAATTTATGCAGAAACCCATTAATGGGAAAAGCTGAATTTCCCAAGGCACACGCATGGGAAGTGTTCGGAATTCACATGGATAGCCTTGGAAATCCGAACACTTCACACTCTTCTACCATGAGAAATTCAGCTTTTCCAATGGATGGGTTTCTGCAGAAATTCCCTGTGAGCGCGTCCAAGAAAACTAATGTATTATAATGGCTTTACTGCCAATATAATCATAAATTCGAAGCCGATTAACATTTTACGATAAGCATAATTTTATTCTCGAGATCATACTGAAAATTTCTGCTGGGACTTTCGGAAGCCGAACTTGCTCTCTCGGTTCCAGTCTCATGAGTCATAACTCGAAACGTCAACTAGTTCTCATTGTAAGTTCAAGTTGTAATTTGAAGTTTTATTCCATTTTAAAATTTGTTTTGGTTCGCCTTGTTCTTAAATTCGAAAGAGTCCACCGTGTTAACTAAGTTATTCACTTGAATATCATCTTCACGAATCGCCCCCTCCCCCTCGATTTCTCATTTTTGTCATCAAATCAAAGATGGCGGCCACGCGAAAGCAAACTTGTTGTTTCATTCTCGTACCCAGAGCTCCCCGGCTCGTCTGCTTGCGTTACGTCTGCTAGCGTCACCAGAGGTAACGAGCAGGGGAGCTCTGGTTCGACAATGGTTTTGTTTTAGCTGAAACTACTCTCTAACGCATGCGCAGGAAAACGCAGGCTACAAGAAGAAGAACTTCCACTCACCGCGGTTGGGATGTTTATCTGGGCAGGTCATTAGTTATCCTGTCGTAACGAACTCTGTGTCTGGCTTTATCCACCACGCTGCAGTGGTACTTGGAGCATTTTTTGTTCACTACACCGATGTTCTGTAGAGCCAATGAGTATACAGCTATTTCAATAAAGATTGTCGGCCTTGTGCGCGCTAAAGCATACGCGCCAATACTCAAAGGGAGTTCGATTCTAAACAAAACGTCCTATTCTCCTATTTTGATAATTAGTCATTGGCCTGGCAGTTAAATCCTACAAAACAGAGCTTTGTTTAGAGCCGTTACGTCCAGTACACAAAGCATAGTCCCTGGCGTTCTGGGTGGGCTTTCTGTGTTCGTAGATGAACCGTGAGGATGCGCGAGCACTGGGCCGAGCTCACCTCTCTCGTGACGACATGTCACACATGTCTTACCAACCACAGGAAGCCCAGCCAGGGCGCCAGGGACTAGGCTGCAGTACATCTGGGTGGGCTTCCTGTGTTCGTAGATTAACCGTGAGGATGCGCGAGCACTGGGCCGAGCTCACCTCTCCCGTGACGTCATGTCACACATGTCTTACCAACCACAGGAAGCCCACCCAGAACGCCAGGGACTAGGCTGCAGTACATCTGGGTGGGCTTCCTGTGTTCGTAGATTAACCGTGAGGATGCGCGAGCACTGGGCCGAGCTCACCTCTCCCGTGACGTCATGTCACACATGTCTTACCAACCACAGGAAGCCCAGCCAGGGACTAGGCTGCAGTACACCCTTTTTTATAAACGTCTAATTTTCAGTTGAGGCTGGGCCGTTCTTATTTTGGAGCAGTTTGAGGCTGGAAATGTTCTTACGGATGTTGATACCTGCCAACTCTCCCGGTTTACGCGGGAGACTCCCGGTTTTTTAGTCATCTCCCGGTCTCCCGGTTTTCACCGTAAATCTCCCGGGAAATCAACTCGCTCAGTCAATTTCTGCATTAAAACCTAAAGATTTTAAGCGAGCAACGTTTTTTTTTTGGGGGGGGGGGATGAGACGAGGTTATTACAACACATTCCCCAATCTCCCGGTTTTCACTTGTCCAAGGTTGGCAGGTATGTGTTCTTGAATTTCAGTGACGTCGCAACCTGAAATATGGTAGATCTAATAGCAGGATAATATGCTTGTACGGCTTGAAAACAGGGTTCACAAAAGAAAGCACCCTTGAAATTCAATAACATTTCCATGACTTTAACAAGAAGGTAACTCTGAATAACATGACTTGAAATTCAAGTAACATCGGAAATAATTCTTTGGTGCGCTATTACAGGATTCTAAGATGTTCAGCTAGACCGCTGGTCTTATTTTATAACATTTTGTTGAAACAATTTGTGTCACTTTCTATTGGAAAGTAGACGACGAGACCTTACATGTGCATATGACAGGCCATTCCGTTTCTCCCAAGCCTCAGCTTTGTCTCCAATAAGAACGACGCATTCTTTCTTGCGATGGCGTATCAAGATGTCAACTGAAAGAGCGACAATAACAACGAGGGATTAAAACGTGTAATGTTATAATATACAATATTAATACAGTAAAAATCACATTTCTCCTTTATTTCTAAAATGAATAAAGTAATTCTCAATTGAATTATTGTACTGTACAGCCCTGGAGGAAATCATGGGCTTTCATACTTTATATGAATCGTAAAGCATTTTTCGCTTTAATAGCTTATTTATCTCTTTCGGAAAGGTTTTGATGAAACAAGAAAAACTTTCTTTATTCAAATCAAGTCCCTAGCAAACGCCCTCATACGGGCACTCGGGGGGAGTGGAGAGGAGGGGGTACTTGAAGGTTAAAATGGTAGGGATAACCGTCGTGAAGCTCAAATTTCCCCCCTAAAAAATTCCTGATCAGACAAAGTTCCACCCTAAAAAATACTCCTCGGTCATGAAATACCTTCTTCACCTCACACATCAAGATAGCAGTGTCGCCATTCTAGAGATTGTCCGGGCTTCCTGTGGTATCTTGTCTACCTTGTTGCCAGGCTCTTGACCGTGAACCACACAGTGGAAAATGCACCTAGCATCTTTCCTCCAGTATACTTGAGTTTTGGTTGAGTTTTAGGCTTTCTAAGCCAATAGAAATAGTGAAAAACCTACTGGGATTCCAAATATGGTATGTAGATATTTCCTTATAAGGAAGTTGGAGAATGTCGACACTTTTTCAAGGGTTCTTCGGCGTGCCATTTTCGTTCGAACAAGTACCGGATCGCCGATTTTTACCCTAAAAATATGACGGTCATACCTACTATCCGAATATAGCGAGTACCCCCCCCCCCCCCCCCCCCCCCCCCCCCCCCCCCCCCCCCCCCCACGGCCTTGAAATGCTTATCAACAATCGGAAAATAACACTAGATAATCAATAATATTCCTACCATCTTCGTTTTTAATGCTCCTTTTGGACAACTTCACGCTAGTGTACGAGGGATCTGCCCTATCTCCTGAAACACTGAAAAACATGGGAAAATGTGTTTAGTTTAGAGGGGCACTGTCACGGTTGTTTCAACAAAATGTTATAAAAAAGACCATGTTCTACATAAACAACTCATGATCCTATATTATGTTTCAACTTAGTCTTAGAAAGAATCAAAGCGCCGCAATGGCGAACTCGTGGATGGTGAGCCATCAACTATAATACTACAACAGGAGCCCTACAGGTATTGTACTCTTTTTGCAGTCAATGCACAAAGTTAAAACTGACAATCAGTGATGTACACATTTTCTTGAAATAAATGCTTAGAAGACTTGGTGGCCCTCTGGCAAAACGTATTTGCCATGCGCCAAAGATTCATTTCCTGTGAAATGAACACAAAAGAAAAATCTGCATAACACAAATATCTCGTGCTGTCTGACAGCTCCTGACACAGAGCAGCTATAATATTATCATATCTTTCTCTGAACTTTTGCACCTCGAATTTTAAGGCTTGCACCCGAGGCGAAAATTATGGTTTAAAGTCAAAATTTATAGTTCTAAGTTGTTATGTAGATTTTTTCAATTGTCTTCATTTCACAGGCCAGTGAATCTTTAGCGCATGTCAACTGCGTTTTGCCGCGGTGTCTGGCTTGTCATCATTCCGGGTCTTGATGGGTTCATGTGGTAAGAGATCGCGGGCGCAGCCGTATAATCTAGTTCCCAGGCCCTTTTGGCCGTGCTAACGACAACGCCATTTCGTCCCCCGTGTAAAACTCGTTCCTGTCCTTCGGACATCCACGAGTTAAAAAGGAACTTAAATTTTCATTTTTTTATAGGCATTCTTGCGCTTTTGCTATACTGCTCTGTAAACCGCTCGGTAGTCAACTCACCAGTACAGTTCATCTTCTAGAGTCTCTTCATCTTCGTCTTCGTCGTCAGTGTCATCATCATCATCATCATCGCCATGTGAATCCGTCTCGTCCTACAAATGGGAAACCCCAAAAATGCACCTTGTGGACTTGAACGGCAGGGACCGAACTTAACTGAAGTGAACTGGAAGGGGACTTGCCAAAGCAAATTCGTGGGGACCCTAGAGTCTTTCTAAGGTTAAGGTATTACAGCTGTTTCAGGTAACACGCGACCCAGCGGGTTCAAAACATTTTTTGGCAGTTGGGTTTTCTGCGACGTTAATCAAATCGCCTAGTGCAGTGAATTGGCTTCTGTCGCGACATGTCTCGCAAGGGAAGCCAAACAAATGCACTGGGCAAGGATTTGATTGGTTCACACGGATTGCATTATTGACAACGCAGAAAACCCAACTGCCAAACTCCAAGAATCTGACAACGGCGAAGTCGCGTGTTACCTGAAACAGCTGTAAAGGGGCTCTTGCACGCTTGCTGTCACTTTTCCGGCCTGACAAAAAAATAGCTCAAATCGCAATCCAATTCCATCCTCTTAATAACAGGTCAAAACAACCTAGAATTGCATTCCCAGTTTAGTGGACATTAATTCCCAGTGGTCAAATCCCAGTCCCAGTGACCCCAATCCCATTTTTCCAGCCTAAAATAAGGCCAATCCCAGCTCCCATTTTACCCCTTCTGGACCGTGTACTGTACCTCTGCAAGGATTTTCTTGACTTCCTCTGTCTTATTGTCAAATTCGGCAGGGTCTTCAGTAGCATCTGAGATTGGATAGATTAGAGGTTAAACTTTATTAAACATCCAACAACTAAAAGAACGTTTTACCGTAACTGGGGTTTGCTATGCTAATGAGTTTTGCAAAATGCTAATGAGCTGGTGTGTCTGCTTAGCACGTCAGAGGTCAGTAATAGAGTCCTAAAGTGATGACGTCACAAAATTTTAGATTTAGCAATATTTGTTCCCTGATTTCGAAAGGGCATATCGATTGAAAGCTACACACCAAAAATAAGGTAAATCGGTTAAAACGCGACCGATATATGGCCAGCTGAATACATATGCATATTCAATGAGATCGGACGTGTTTTCAACGCTCCGCAAAAAACCTAAAATCTGACTGATTTATTGCTCGTAGTACGTACAAAATAATGCCGATTCAAACTAGAAGCACAGTTCAGGGAAAGTCGGGAGAGGAAACAATCTTAAAGGATTCCTCCGATAAGGTCTGTGATGAAACAACTAATCTACATTCCGTTGGTGACGAAGCTCAACCGGTGATGGTGGATCTTGTATCGGAAGACTCAACTATAGACAACTCTCACTCGATTAGTAGCTGCTGCAAGGGTTGCCATGAGCTTAAATCAGAGATAAAAGGAATGAAAGAGGAAATCAAAAGGCTGGCAGCAGAGAAATCAGATTTAAACCTTCCCGCCGAAACGCGATCAACCATGGCGAGCGAATATATGCAAATCATAGAGAGTTTGCGAGAGAACAACGCTAGCCTAATTAGATCTGTTGAATCGCTCAGCAAACAACTTTTACGTCAAGGTGAGCAGGTAACGAATAAAGATGATATCCCTCCGTCAAACATCGAGGAATCGGCTCATCCGTGTAGTCCTGCCCCAGTCCAGGCGAGTCAGCCAGGGGATTCAGTGACTGGTGCTGAGCCAAGTTCAATGGACCAGAAAAAGCAACGCAAGAAGCATAAAAAGGCTAAACGACCTAACCAGCCGAATACACCTGATGGTCCCACTATTGAGTCTAATACGGCGTCTGGTCCCACTATTGAGTCTAATACGGCGTCTGCTACAGAGACCGAGGGACGACCGAAGAAAAAGATCGTCGTAATCGCGGGTGACTCTCTCCTAAAGAATGTAATTGGAGCAAAGATGAGTGCAAACGATACTTCAAATCACTTCGTAGTTAAACCTTTTCCTGGTGCAAATCTTACTGACATGGAAGATTATGTAAAACCCCTCACGAGGAAAACTCCTAGTAGGTTTATCTTGCACGTTGGGACGAACGACACCCGAAGCCTCTCGCCAAAGATTATCGCCGAATCTACAATCAACCTAGTCACCCAGATCCGCGAGGACTCGCCGGGGACACTGGTGGGGGTTTCGGGGATGATAACGAGAACGGACAACGCTGAGTCTACAGCCAAGGTCAGGCAAGCCAATAACATTCTTAAGGATTTGTGCGTTTTTAACAAGATTCCTTTTTTGAATAACAACAACATTGATCACTCTCACCTAAATATGAAAGGGCTTCATTTAAATAAGCGAGGTAGTCAAGTGTTTCATCAGAATTTAGCCGATTTTGCAAAGAATATGGATTGATATTCAACAGATCAGCCCAGCGTAATTCCTGATATGCGCGGCTTTAAAGTTGCTTCACTCAATGTGAGAAATCTTGTTAAGCATATCGATGAATTGCGAATCTTGTTGTCCGATAATCAGATCGATGTTTTAGCTTTGAATGAGACATGGCTTGATTCATCTATTAGCGATAAAGATATTTTTATTTCTGGTTATGATATCATCCGTAGAGACAGAGGTTTCTGTGGAGCTGATGGGAAAACGTACGGGGGCGTATGTTTTTACGTTCGATCCAATGTTATTTTTTCAACCCGTCTAGACCTGTCAATCGATCAACTAGAAAATTTATGTATCGAAATTCGGAAACCAAACTCCAAGCCATATCTCATTGTGTCGTGGTATAGGCCGCCGGACGAATCTGTTGATAAATTCGATCTACTAGAATTATTACTGAGTAAACTCGATGCCGAAAACATCGATTACCATTTGGCCGGCGATATTAATTGCAACGTAGGGGCCGATAATCCTGATCACAAAACCAGGCTTCTAGCAGGCATTTCTGACCTCTACGGTTTAGAGCAGTTGGTATGCGAGCCAACAAGAATTACCGAAACGTCTTCTACCACGATAGATCTCATTTTACAAACGCTTCTGACAAAATTGTTTGCTCCGGTGTCTCTCATATCGGCATTAGCGATCATAGCTTAATCTATTTTATTCGTAAACTTTCAGCTGGCACCTCTTTTAGAGGTCATTCTACGATTACATATAGAAATTTCAAGCACTTTGACCCTAATTGTTTTCGAGCTGATATAGCTTCACAGAATTGGGAGTGTATGAATGCGCTCAATGATCCGAATCGAATGTGGCATGCTTGGAAGACCACTTTTACTAATGTTGTCGACAAGCACGCTCCTTTGCGCACGAGGCGAGCCAGGCACACAAATTCGCCTTGGATTACGCCAGAGCTAAAACAACGCATGCGCGATAGGGATATTCTTAAAATCAAAGCAATTCAATCTAAAAACCCTTCTGATTGGTCCACTTTCAAAAGAGCTCGCAATTCTGTGAACGAAGAAATAAGGCGTGCCAAGGAGACTCATTACAAGTCTGCTTTCCATGAACATGAGAAAAATATAAAAAAGACTTGGGGTATTATCAACGAGCTAACCTCAAGAAAACAATGTCCTACTAATATTCAGGAGATAACTTGTAATGGCTCTCCGATATATGATTCCAAAGAAATAAGTGAAAGTTTTAATGACCACTTTGCAAGTATAGGCCCAAAGCTAGCTGGGGAAATCGCTTGTTCTCAGGATATTTCTCACTTGGATTATCTTTCAACTCAAGAGTCACAAGAGAGTTATCCTAACTTTCAATTTAGCGAAACAAATCCAGCAACTGTAACTAATCTACTTTCAAAACTTTGCAAATCTAAAGCTACAGGTCTTGATAAAATCTCCGCCCGACTTCTTCGTTTGTGTCCCGATTTGATAGGAGAATCTCTTTGTGCTATTTTCAATTGCTCTATTGCAACGTGTATCTTTCCAGATGATTGGAAATGTGCAAAGGTCATCCCCCTTTTCAAAAAGGGAGAACGTAGAGATTTAAATAACTACCGCCCGATTTCGATCATTCCTGTTATCGCCAAAGTATTTGAGAGGATTATCTATGATCAAGTACACAATTTCTTGATAGATAATAACATTCTCTCTAGTAATCAATCAGGTTTTCGTAATCTTCATTCCACGGTCACTGCCCTGTTGGAAGCAACAAACAATTGGGCCTATAATATTGACCGTGGGAATATCAACGCAGTTGTTTTCCTAGATCTCAAAAAGGCATTTGATACTGTAGACCATGAGATTCTCCTATCAAAGCTTGATTCGTACGGATTTGGGAGAACTGCAAGTATCTGGTTTAAGTCGTATTTAAGAGAACGCAATCAAAAATGCTTTGTTAATGGGCATCTCTCTAGTAACCGTTCCCTTCTTTGTGGAATTCCGCAGGGGACAATCTTAGGCCCATTACTATTTCTTATTTTCATAAACGACTTGCCAAATTGCCTTGTAAACTCCCAACCCCGTATGTATGCTGACGATACCCATCTAACTTTTGCAAGCAATAATGTTGATGATCTTGATCTCTACCTCAACGAAGACCTTGCGAACGTTAATAGATGGCTTATCGCTAACAAGCTTACTTTAAACCAATCAAAAACCGAATATATGCTCATTGGGTCACGGCAACGCTTATCCACCCTTCAAAGGGCCCCAAATCTGTCAATAGATGAAATTCCAATCAAGCAGGTTTCTCAGACAAAATCACTTGGTGTACACATCGACCAGAATCTAACCTGGAATGTGCACATTAAGGAATTGACCAAGAAAATTGCTTCGGGGATCGGTGCTTTAAAGAGGGTGAGACCGTATGTGCCAGTTGCAACTTTACACTCAATTTATAACTCCCTAGTACAACCTCATTTCGATTATTGCAGCGTTGTCTGGGATAGTTGCAATATAACCCTTTCTACTAAACTACAAAAGTTGCAAAATCGAGCTGCAAGGGTTCTAACGTTTTCTAGCTATGACGCTAATGCCGATTGCTTGCTAGAGAGGTTAGGTTGGAAAAAACTCGAGTTGCAACGTAAATTCCACACTGCGGTCATGGTTTTTAAATCGCGAAATAGCCTTGCACCTGACTACATGCGCTCTATGTTCGTTGACCGCGACAGCGTAGCCTCTTACACTCTGAGAGACACTGAGGGCAAACTGGCTATCCCTAAGCCCCGCACCAATTATCTAAAAAATAGCTTTGGCTATAAGGGTGCGGTACTCTGGAATAGCCTTCCAGTCGATTTGCGAACAGCAAGTACTTTTCAAAGTTTTCGAACGGGCTGTTCTGACTTCTTAGTTTGAACATTTTAATAATTATCTAGTTGCACGGCTCTCGTGGAAATCAGGTGCTTTTATAAATAGATTACTATATAACAGATTATTATTATTATTATACTTATTATGTAAATATTCACAATTTAGTATTCAATATCATTAGCTTAGTTTTTAAAAATCCTGTCGAGACAACCGTGGTTAAATAAAGTATTACTACTACTACTACTACTAATTTTCTTTAACAAATCACTGTATTTTTTGTTCAGTTCATAAAGTTATGAACTGAGCCCAAAATACAGTGATTTGTTAAAGAAAATTATGTATTCATTGCGCCATAGCTCGGTCGCGTTTCAACCGATTCACCTCATGTTTTGCCTGCAACGTTCTTCGAAGTTGGTCTTTCATTATCCGTGGACTAAAATCTGAAATTTTTCACATTGGTGACGTCACACTTTAGGACTCTATACAAGGAATCCACCTAGAAACTTCTTCTAAAACTCTAGGGAAAATGGTTAGACTTTCGTTTTGTAACCTTTCACAGTGACTTTTGGCATTTTTGGACTTTTGGTATACCTCATTTCTGCTAACAATCCCAGATCGAGAAGGAAGTACATAAGTGATAAAATCATAGAATTGAAATTCTCTTTTTGGTTCCACTTTTTTACTCTGGGTGATTAAACTGCCCTGCGAGCCGGTTTCTTTCTGTCACTTTTTATTAACTATCAAAGGTTATGCAAGTTTATCATTTCTTATAGTTCTCTGGTGAAAAGCGAAACCAACACGCTAAATACCAGACACGCAACAGCTAGATGATAACAAACTGTCAGAATAAAAATCTCTGCTCACAGGGTAATGATTGACAGACCAATCCGATCTTTTTTATCTTTCAAAAAAACGAAGAATGAAGGCCTCGAATAAACTCACCAATAATCTCCGCCTTGCAATCGTACTTGTTCTTTATCTTGTGTAAAAAGAAATAAGTTAGTACCTTAAGGTAATGGAAATAACTTGTGTGTAAACAAATTCACGTTGCTCTCAGCTATGGGATTGGCCTGAATTTCAGCTGTCGTCATTGTTTTCATTTTATCCGGATTCGACCGTCCACGAAACGATATTTATATGGATTCGTTTTATCCACTTTCGAGAGCATTTTAAAACTTATACGGATTCGATGAAAGCGATCAGCAAGTTAGTGTGGACGGAAGGCGTAAACGTTTCAAAAAGTATACGGATTCAAACGAAAACGCGTTAGTGTGGACGGGCCGTACGTTTCTGACTCCACAGTTGCGCTCTGTCTTCCATGACAATTCGCACTCTTCCCTCGAGCAAAACGTCGCGCGAGAAAATCACCAGAAGACACTCAACGCTCAGGCCGTAGCAAGCCTCCAAAAACTGGGAGGCACAACATCTAAAAAACTCAAGGTAGTTTTTAGGGAAAGTTGAAATTCTTTTGCGCGCGAAGCCTGCCGAAAATTTAGAGCCCAGCATGTTAAATTAACGCATGTTTGGCGGGGAACTTTCATATGAAGGGTGCAAAATCGGGAGTTTTAAGGATTGTTTGGGGAAAAACTGGGGGAGGGGCACGGGCCCCTAGGAGCGCTGCGGCCCTGACGCTACAACATGTCGAATAAGGCATGCGTTGTTTTAGGAAACGTTATCAAATTTGGACTACATAGTACCTAGTATTTTTAAAGAGCAGGTCTTCCTGCATAAGAATAAACCATAAGACCTTTTTAGTTCGGTGGGTTGTGCCAACTCCTTTAATAGGGCCTTCTTTTAGGGTCTGGCTCCCGAACTGTTAAATGGATGAGTAAATCTCGATGAATTCAGACGTCCCCTCCCGCAAAGTAATGCACGATCCAGAGCGAAGACGCGGCTGAAATACACGCTGAAATTGATTGGATTTTTTGCTGTGATCGGAGATGAAATTTAATTCTAAATTACTGACATATATCGATAATAAAAATATGAGTAATTAAATAGAGACCACGTCTAGTGGTACTTTGTCCTTGTCGTCGCAGCTTCAGGAGCGTAGCCAGTATTTGATAAAGGGGGTCACATCTGTACAAATGTATGGTGACCCTTTCCAGCTTTCCGAATTTTTCTTAATGTTTACTGTATTTTTCTTCTAAAAAGGGGGGTCACATGTATCCCAGGACCCATCCCCCTCTAGCTACGCCCCTCCGAGTCCAATTTTGGAGTTCCTCTGAATCATCCAATTTTTTCTTAATTGGACAGCATGGAGTCCTGTTATTTATTAATTATATAACATCCATGTTCAAACCCAAACTGTCCAATTTAGCGCGAACTGTCCAATTAGAGCGCGCGCGATCCAATTAAAAATAATTGGACGATTCAAGAAAAATCGATCTGCCGGCACAATGGGATTTCGAGCTGGCTATATAATTAATTTTCTTATACTACAGCAATTATACTACACGCAGAACTTCGCTCACCTCAAGTTTTCTGCAGTATTCATTTGCCCTCCATTTCTGTTTCAAAGTAGCCTTCGCACCCCGAAACTGAGAAAGAAAATAGCTCTTGAGATGAAACAACAATAAAATTCGGCATTCATAGGGACCTGGGCTTGTTGGGTCGACTCGTCAGCGTAATAAAATGTTGACTCATAGAAAGCATCCATTTCTATCAGATGATTCAGATTTTATGCAATAATTTTGACTTAATTCGTTAAATCAAGGGATACATTTTATTTGTAGATTGGTGATACATAGTAGAATTCCTTTTTTGTGTGCAGTTGAAATGCGAAACTTACAGCCCATCCAGGGCGTCACTTTTTCATTCTGGGTTTTCTTGGTGGTGGTCGTGATGCAAAGATTTGTTCATTGACTTAATAATAAACTAAATATTTATTTGACTTTGCTTGTCTTCAATGAATGGGCCTTTATCACTCGCCACCATCTTGGATAAATCTTTTGTTCTTGCACGTGCAGCCTCATGATTACGAGTTTCCACGGGGAAAACAAAGAATTTTATCCAAAATGACTGTCGTGTGATAAAGGCCCATGAAGTGTTCATTTATATTTTTATACCAAAATTGCAATTTTCTCTACCCTTCTTTATACCCAGTCCAGCCTGAAAACCCTACCCCTTTCTTATACCCAGCCTGAAAACCCTACCCCTTTCTTATACCCAGCCTGAAAACCCTACCCCTTTCTTATACCCAGCCTGAAAACCCTACCCATTTCTTATACCCAGCCTGAAAACCCTACCCCTTTCTTATACCCAGCCTGAAAACCCTACCCCTTTCTTATACCCAGCCTGAAAACCCTACCCATTTCTTATACCCAGCCTGAAAACCCTACCCCTTTCTTATACCCAGACAATACGACCCAGTCTATCGCGAATAACAGTTGATAGAAAAGGTAACGCCCCACCCCAGGATGCCATATAACAATACACAAGGTCCGGGTGGACAATACGACCCAGTCGATCGCGAATAACAGTTGATAGAAAAGGTAAAGAGGTTAGGCTGTGTATTGTCATAGGCTGGAGCACGGTAGGAACTTTCTCCTTTACTACGGTCTGTAAAGTCGGGCTGTTAAAATTTCCCATCACGAATATAGCTCCTTGAGGAAAGCTCCTTACTCATGGGCACTTGCCGTTGGTTCTTCATTTATGGAATGATCGAACGCGCATTCAAATGGCTGAAATGTATGTGTACTTTAACTCTTTAACATTGTGTTGAGTCAACAGCAATCGATTCTAATTAATTTTTCAACACTTACATCTATGAGCTGTTTTTTCCCACAGAATACATAGCACTGGTCAAACTTTTTTGTGGTTTTTATATTTGCTTCCCTGATATTCTGTAGAGAAAAATATTTATTATAGTTCACAAAGTCATTAGGAGCAGTTTGCAGTAACCGCCAACAAGGCTTTTCACGGGCGGATCTAGAGGCGGGGGCCCGAATGAGATTTTCCCATACATTAACTGTATTTGCTGAAGGACATTTTGCAAGTTTTGGTCCCTACATGTTCACATCTGGACCCCCTTTTTGAGACTTCTTGATCTGCCCCTGATCTTTATCTTTCACTAACTGGGTTTTCGTTTGTCTTTCACTATGCTTCAACAGTTTGGGGCTGTGCCTCTTAATGCAATACCTAAGCGAAATCAAGCTAATATTAAACAACGCTACTCAGTGATTTCTTCTAAAAAATGACCAGACGTTTTGGTGGAAAGTTGTAGGGCCGAGTCCAACAGCCTTGGATGACCTCCTTGGTGAAGTGACAACTGGGCGGTACAAGCATATTGTATTCATTTTTTTCTTTCTTCCAATTTTTTACCAATTCAACAGAATATATTGTAAGCTCCGACGTATTAGGGAAAACGTCACATAAAATTCGATCAGGTGGCCCATAAAACGTCTTACCCCAATTTCAGGAATAAACAAAAAGCAGGGTTTGATCTCCTTGTTTTCCACATGTCTGAAACCACTTTTAGCACTAAAAAACAAACATAGCAAATGTTAGAGAAATTAAAAAAGATTGGTGCTCCCATAACATACGCTAATGAGGGGAAGGAGATTAAATTTAACAATTTTTTTAAAAAGGGGATAAGGATTTATTTCCAAAAGCAGTGAAATGTTCCAAAAGAGTACCGTCTAATTCCACTATGGGTTAGAGTACCGGTAATAGTTTTATAATTACAGTGGTACTAGCTCTATTAAGCGACCACCCTAAGGACCATGAAAAGACTGGTCGCTAAATGGAGGTATGTGACAAAATATATTTTGAGAAAAGTGCCGCTGAATAGAGGGTACATGTAGCTGCTTAATAGGTGGCCGTCTAATAGATGTACCACTGTGTAAACCAATCAAATAGAATTGTTTGTTATTGTTAATTATAATAAGATATTAATATTTTGAGATAGTGGTACATGTATTTGATCACTTTGTAGTTAACCCATGTGTGTTTAGTGTTTGCCCGGATTTGTTTAATTTGATTAAGTTAATTCGAATTTAAGGCTGTATTTTGCCAGCCAGTTAAAACTTTAATGGTCATCCCTACCATTAAAAAAGAGCCCCCAAGGGTATTCTGTTAAAGGGGCACTCGCACACTTAATTATTGACAACCTGTCAAAACATAAGTATAAATCTAATCAACAAAAATAATATTTAAGTTTACCGGGAATAACAAAAATAACAGTCCAGGTTTGTTAAATGACCTTTTAACAGTTAAATCAATACAAATTTATAGTGTTAATTCATCTATTATAAAGAGGATGCAATTGGATTGCGATTTGAATTATTTGCATGTCAGGTAAGTGTGCGAGTGCCCCTTTAAAGAGAGTACATGATAATCCTTACCCTCCTTTCATGATAACTATGCCGTCACAGAAGTACTCTTTGAACATTTCCGATTCATGATTCTGGACCTCTCGATGCTGAATTGGCTTATCATCCAACTAAATATAAACAATTACAATAATATGGTCATAACTACAGCATAACAAAAGTTCTCCCCATCACCAAAGTAAACTTTGGTCACTAAAATAGAAACCTGGTCACAGTCCTTTCCACCTGAATTTATGCTGTTGACAGCTAATTTTGGGAAGGGCATTTTTGTTAAAATCTTAAGACTGGAAAGGAATGTTGTGACTAGGTTACATTAATTTTGCTCACAAAACCCTTAATTGATCGAGTCGCCATTGGTAAACATAACGTTGCAATGTCTAGTCCTGATTTGCCAGAGAAGTTAAGTTTTTTTCCAATTTAAAAATACTATTTACAAATATTACTAGCCAGCAAATAGAAGATTGCTAATCGAGGTGGGCAGAAATTACATGAGAAACAATAACTAAATATTAGAGATACATTGGGTAGTATTAAAAATAATATACAAAGAGCTATAATATAGCCAAGTAGAAATGATACCGTGAGTAATAATAGATTTATATTTTGCTGAAACTATTTATCAAGGTGGTGATGTCAACATAGCATCCTCCTTTGACAATATATGCAACAGCTGCCTGGCCTGCTAATTTAACACAGCAAGCAGCCAGGTTAATGTCAGGTAAATCTTGGCTTTCCTGCTGGCAGTCCTTTCTCTGATAGCCAATGAATAAAGTCTATTAATTGACTTTGTTTAGACTTAGTTAAAGTTCTGTCTTTAGATCAAGCCAATCTGTCAAAAGTTCACACAACAAGCAAGGGAAAACCATGGGATTCTCCTCTCTTTCAAAATGTTTAATGATTTTTTTACACTGCACTTAGGGACTGTTCATAAATTAGAGGGGGGGAGGGCTGGTGCATTTTTATTTTGGTCTACATGTTTTTGGGAAACCCTCCCCTGACAAGATGCACGAAAAATGTTGGCCCTCCCAAATGCGGTGACATATTTAATGGTGACAGCCCTGTATTACCCTAACAACGTTTGCATAAAATATAATGAACCTCCCTTTATCATTTGCACCAAATTTTTTGACCCTCCCTTTTTCACCTGCATGAAAATTAGAGGCCCTCCCCATATTTGCACCAGCCCTCCCCCCTCTAATTTATGACCAGTCCCTTAGATGCTTTTATTAATGCATTATGTATTTGAGTCAGGGGATGTTTTCAGGAGATGGGCTTCTGAGGAGTGAGGAATTGTGGCTTGGCTTTAGGGTGTCAAACTTACACAAGTGTCCAGCTCAACAGTTTTATAGGCTGCAGTTCCATACTCATCTTGAGTTGAGTGTTTGCCGATCCAAAAGTGAAGATCATATTCAAGTTCCTGTTAAAAGATGTAGATGTCAGAAAAACGGGCTTCATTTAACAATAGCTAAGGAGCCTATATAAACTTTTACCCACATTTCTATTAAGTAGGTTTCATTAGGGACAGTTCCTTGGTTCCTGGATATAGTACTGTGGTTTTGAACATTTTGTATAACAGGAGCTTCCACTCCCAATCAACAAGAAACATTGAGTTACAGTATGTACTTTTAATTTATGTCACAATCAACCATGATCAGTGCTCTGGATAGAGGGCAGCTATACAGTAAATGAAACGAGCCAAAAAGAGACCTAACATGTAATTTGTGTTTTTTTGCAGTTCACTAATTCTGCAAAATGTTTACAAAAATTACACTGGATTCCAGAAATGTTTCGTACATCCTCTCCCATGGATTGACCCCCTTTCAAGCCTTCAAGATTTTAACACAGGGGCCTAATTCCCATGTTTACATGGTCTGGGACGTAGGAGCATAATTTTAGCTGGGGGGGGGGGGGGGGGGATACAAATTTAACCAACTAAAAATTGTTTGAATGCCTTTCATACTTGCATAACAGGACTAAATTTCTGACACTTCCACAGCTTGTTGATCTATGTTCTGCCACAAATTTGTCACAATTGTCTGCCCCCCTGAGAAATGTCATATGGACATTGACAGAAAACACCCCTGGTGCCAGCACCCTTGATGGTGAAAGGGGTGTGTCATTAATTTTCAGGTTTTAAATTTGGGGATCAGGTATTTTTAGGGGGTTTCAGAGAGAAATCAAGGACAACAGATTAACTAATTTATTTTTAGGGGGTAATGAATTGTGGTAAACCCTAAAGAAGGGACAAGAAATGTTTTCACAGTCAGATTAGTTTATACTGCAATCATCATGGAAGTACATCACAATTAGCAAGTAAACCACTAATAATGAACAACAGATACCTATAGTAACTTTTACATTTACAAATTAGTACCATGGTTTTGGGTTTATTTACATGTAGAACAATGACGTCTGTCACAGTCTCACATTTATTGCAGCTAGCATGATTATTTTTCCTGATTTTCAGACAAGCATTCATATTATATATAATAATAATATCACTTTTACCCTACCCACCCCCTCCTGGTTTTTAACCCCTGTTTTGTTGTTACCTCTGAATCGTCCTCCTTGTAAGTGTTAAGAATAATGTATGAATCACCATTGTAAAACTTTCCATAATCTTCTTTTGGCCAATCTGTAACCTGCAATTAACACAAACTCTGGTTGTTCCAATCAAGGACGTTTCTTGTTTCAATCATAATTAATGGAGTGGAGTGGTTAGGAAGCCTGGCAAACTTCAAAATGGTCAACACAATAGCGTGAGCCGGATGTTGAGAGGGGCTATCACATAATATTGACCCTGCACAATCTTTTGTTTCACCCTTATCTAATATAATGTGCATGTCTGGTTGTACACTGAATCTTACTGGCTGAATTTGTGTACTTATGTACCGTGACCCTGCACAAACAAAAGGATTCCTCTGAAAAAGTGAACAAAGAGATAGTACAATAACAGTGTGTCAGGTTTCCTAACCATTCTCCTCTATAAACTATGTTCCAATATGACATTCAGTACAATCCAAGCAATTAAATGTACTATTTGCCCACTTGTCTTCCATGTTTTGCATTTTTTATATTATTATTTATATCATCCTTGTTCTTAAACTTAAAGCACGTTGACAGTTGCCTACACCAAGACAAACTAGAGCTGAGCCAGAAACTGAGTTAGGAACCAAGTTAGGAAACTAGATTAGGAACAGAGTTACAGTAAGAATCAAGTTAGGAACTGAGCTAGAAATTGAGTAAGGAACTGAGCTAGAAATCTTGCTAATGTCGTGCCACATGTCATTTTGGCCTTTAATAATTTTTGCAAATGTATAGACAGATTGATTGTACATTTGATTTTTAAATTTAATGAGGCACTGCCACGTTTGTTTGAACAAAATGTTGTAAATATAACACCAGTGTTATCTGATGTTTGCTTTTTTTTTGCCTATAATTATTGTGATATTAGTTTGTTTTTTAACTTTGCTTATTAAGTAATTATGGAATTATGGAATTTGATCCGAATGGGCTAATGCAGCAAGAAAATGGGCAGCTTAATTACTCAGCTCATACTCCACGCTTGCCCCAAAGTGCATGCTCAACCATGCGCAAAAGAGATGCATGGTGCAATTCAATAAGGGAATCACCTTAACTCGTGGATTTGCAGTGTAAGGTACAGTACAACCCTCACTCCATAGCTTCTCATTAGCACACAATTACCCTACCTGTTATGTCATGGCTCCTTCATGCCAAGAGGCACAATTGCCATTCAGAAAATGATGCACTCATAGGTGGCAGATTCACATTTTAAGAGCACAGCACTATTATTTAAAGCCTTCTTATAACTATACAATTGCATTTTAAAAATATCAACTAAAGTTGTTGCACGTTGTTTATTTTAAAGCAAAATCCTACCCATGAGAGTATAGAGGGATATTATTTGGGGTTGGCTACAGTAATGCTCCTTGTACCTCACCTTTTTTAGAGGTTAAAATCAGGCCTCTTGTACGTTTTAGGGGGTAAAATCAACTAAGCCATGCCCTTTTTGTTACCTTTTAGGGGTAAATAGAAAGTTCCTGACAAGTATCCCTGCCCTAAAAACCCAACCCTATGGAGAAAAATGGTCGCTTTAGTTTAGGAACGAGAAGAGAAGCAGCATCACACCCCACCATCCTGCTAAAAGAGACTGTGTGGAAGATTTGAAGCTGCAATTATAGCAATCAGCAGATACACCCACCCCACTCTGTTGCTAACTCGATTCCTAACTCAGTTCCCAACTCAAAGAATAGGTATCCTCCCTACAGCATGTGTAGTATGTGTTTTTAAAAACACTTGATATGCAAATAAAGTGAAAGTGAAGTCAAGTTACTATTGGATATAAGAATAATAATAACAATAATCTAATAATAATAATTAATAATAATAATTAATAATAGTAATAATTTTATTGATAAAAACTATAAAATAATAATAATAATATCTTTATTTATCCACAGAATCTCTTCAGGTCTTCTAATAAATACATACTAAACTATAATGTGCGTTTCCAATAAATATCCATCTCCTCCCCCCCCCCCCCCCCCACACACACACACAGAAGGGTGTTCAGAAATGACCCCCACCCTCTGGAAATTCCTAGGCCTTTGACCCCCCTACCCCTCTGGAATTTCCAATCCCTTCCATGGGGGGTATGGATATTTTTGGGAAACACACAGTTTATCCTTATAATACTAATATGTAATCAAAAATATTTCCTCAAAACTAGCGCCTGACTTCAGAGAGAGCTGTGCTATTTTTGTCTGCAAATTACATTTATAAATAAAACCAATAACAAAGGAGTGATGGGCTTTTTAATAGCAACCCAATATATATATATTTTTCATCATAATTAATGGATGTATATTATTATGTTTTCATTATGACATTTCATCATAATTAATGAGGTATATTATGCAGCCCAGAGAGTGGCATTCTTAGTGCTCTGGTCATTAAATATTCATCAGAAGATAGAAGTCCCAAACTCTACCTCTATAAATGGAAGTTCAAGAATCAAAAATACTTGCATACTACCAGCCCTTTTACCACTTATCCTAGTAAACAACTAAATCTACAATAACGTGGACTTATCAAAGTTATTAATGACATTATACTAAGTACCTCAAAGTCGACTATTCGCCAAATTTGGAGTCCGACTTTTTGCCCTGCGAATTTCCATGCATTCTCGGTTTCTGCTGCTTCTTTCTTTATCTGAGTTTATGTAAAAAAAATACATGTATTTAAAGGGAAAACGAGAAATGAATAATATCCAGAGGATAACTCACGATACCCACATTTTTCTCCGTGTCTGATCCAAACAGAGCTAAATTAGTATCTTTCCAATCGTATTTCTTTGCCTTTTGCATTTTATCAAGTTTAAAGCTTATTTTAAATGCAAGCTTAAACTTACTCTCTTGAATATCAAACCAGTAACTGTGGCAAACTTTCAGGCACTAAGTCTTATTATCTATATTCCAATATGATTACGTCTGAATTCACCTGGTAAGTTGCAAAACATCCTTCTGTTAATCTTAATAATAAATCGTGCCATTGGTTGCTTCTGAGTTGACGGAGGTTCGCCTTGGCCGTGGGGGGTTTTCGGCTTCTAAAACCATCTGCCGCTGCAATGCCGGAGCAGAACATTTGTCTAATCGGCGTTTTTTTTTTTCAATCACTGCAAGAGCTCGATTCTCCTATGTTAATCTTTCCATTTAAATGATGGTTTGAGGGAAAACTTTGAAAATAAATGTGGTTCTTCAAGAGCAACTCAAAAGTTTCCGCCATTTTTGTTGTTAAAGGGAAAACCGCTGTGCACAATGTCACTAGTTCCCAGTCTTACCACAGGCGACCCAAGCTCTGTCTCTGTCTATTCATAAAGAAATAGTTCAAAAAAATTTGGCCGAGCTCTCGGAAGATTTGCAATATTTACAGTGTTTGTATGGAAACGCATTGATCATCGATAAACTCGCGAATCTACACTAAAATCACCATATTGTTCTTACAGTCATATTGTTCTTACAGTGTGCATGTGACCCCCCTATTTAGAAGAAAAATACAGTAAACATTAACAAAAAAAATCGGTAAGCTGGAAAGGAGCACCATACATTTGTACAGATGTGACCCCCTCCCTTCTCAAATCCTGGCTACGCCCCTGCTATACGATGTTATTACGCTCGTTTTGCAGGAAGAATCGATGCAATATTCAAACAGCGTGACAGTGTGTTTCATCAGGATTTCAAGAATCGAGAAGACAGCGAGGCAAAGCGGAGAGTGAGCGAGGCAAAATGGGCGTAATAAAAAATGCCCGCCCTGGTATGCCTTGTACAAATTGATCCAAATTGATCAATCTGATAATTGGTGCAAATTGATATCAATTACTAAAATTGATTATCAATTGGTATCGGCAATTGATAATGCTCAAAATCTGAGTGAGTATCAATTGGCTATCAGTTGCTGATAACTATTGATAATCAATTTACTAATACCGCATTTTGGTATCCGTGAGCAAATTCACAGAAAACGCGACTTGAAAGTATATCCCCCTATTTGTCCAGAAAACGACAGTTCAGATATTGTTACTACCGAATTGTCACAAAGGTTTGCCGATGTGTTTGTAGAGCCCTAAAAGATACCAAAGAGACCAAAACCCGCGATATTATTTACCCCGAAAAGATACGATGAATTTCAGTCTCCAGATTTCATTAGCTCACCGAAATCCTAAGTTTGAATTTAGTTGTTCTTTATCTTGGGTCTAATTTAACCTAATGAGTGTGGTAGTTTCGCGAGCTGCGAGTTGCAAGTTTCTGTTCAGGTATTTTTTAGGGTAGAGATTCGGACTTTCCGACGGTCATCCTACCATTTTAACCTTCAAGTACCCCCTCCCCTCCCACCCGGGAGCAGGAGAGTAGCCAGGGGGCTCCTGGGCTGTCTGTGACAAATCCTGGCTACGCTCCTGGGGAGGCGGTCCTTCTTGTCTACACCTTGCCCTAGTGCCCGTATCCTTCAAAATAAACGTCCAACTTGCGTGATGGAGATAATCCATTTTTAATCCAACAAAATAGTACCTGAAGTGCAATTACAATATTTTTATAGTTTACCTAATTCATTAAAGAGCCAGTGTCAGCCACTCCTTTGTTATAGTTTTCGTTCGATATTAGAAAGACGAATTACGTGTAGAAATCTCTAAATCAACATCTAAAAAACAAAGTTTTATATTTGATTTACCAAATTCAATCGAGAACATTGCTCTAAATTCTTAAAATCCGCTGATGGAAATGGATGCTTTCTCCGACTTGGTTTGTTGCTATGCCGTCAAAATGGCGGCTGACACAGGCTCTTTGATAATCAAGCGCGAATTGATTATTGGTAATCATTAATTCGCGCTGGAGATCATGTCCATACAGAACTGGTGCTACATCATGTATACGGCTGTAACCGCTTTAATTTATTCCTTTCCTTTTCTCAGTGTCCAATAGGCCATGTTCGAATTACGCTCCAATGCTTACAAACAATAACCTCAAGTCGAGGCTCTTTTCTAAATTTACTGTAAATGTATTAGAACTTGGAGAGAGCCTCGATTTGAAGCTTTTGTCTTGTGAGCATTGGAGCGTAATTCGAACCTGGGCTATTCCCAAAGCTACTTTTAACCGAATAAGGCCTGGTACATTAAAAGGTGACCACACAAGTAGTCTAGAAGAGTAGATTAGACTTTGCTACACAGTAATTTCGATCCTTTCATTTGGTTTCTATGAGCAATTGATCTGTAGTTAGTAATAAACTTCGCCTGCATTTCAATTGACATTGTAGATCTGAAATCAAAGAGAAGCAAATAAGCCAACGGCAAAGCATGCTGGCGGAATGCAATTAATTCCTAAGTTCCTACTAGTCATAACAACTTTCTGTGATAAAAAAAATAGGGCATATTCTATGTGGGGAACCTTCAATGTCGTGGAACAATGGAGTTTTGCCTCTTCATTCATTCATTTATTCATATGGGTGATTAGTTAAGAACACGACCATTTCTAGCGGCTGAATGTCGCTTTGTTTAGTGGCCAACCAAGCAACCAAAGCGCGTTCGAGTCTGGATCCAAGGAAAACATGTTTGAATCAGTCACTTATCGCGAGGAGAATGAGGAATTTTGTGTCTTGCATTAGGCAGATGAATTTTTATCGAAACCCCCTGCTAAGGACCCCGGAATTCAAGAGTTGGTGGTCAACAAAAAGCACTGTAACTCCAGGATGGATACCGCTGATAAAGGAGCAAAATTCCAGGGTGGGTATCCTCCAAATATGGACTTCCAGGGTGGGAAACTTAATTTCCACATGGAGTGGTCATGAAAATTTACTGGAATTCCAGGGGAGTAGAGACAACCTAAAATTTCCACGGGGGTTGGGATTATTTTTCCGACTGGCCATTAACAGCCTACCAAATCGGAGATGCAAAGCAGATCCAGTTACAGCTGTTTTTGTTTTTTTTTTTGTTTTTTGTTTCGGCTGAGAACCATAAGGTAATTTTTGCACGCTTTTAAAACTTTTAATCGGGGCGTGGGACGCGGAACGGGGCGCAAAATTTCAATTTCACACTTGTAAAGAAAGTTGTCATTTTCTTAGGCTGTGTTTACACTTGGTGCTTGGGCACGGTACCCGAGTTTTTCACTGATGTGAACACACCAGAAAGTTGTAATTGTCTTAGGCTGTTTTTACACTTGGTACTTGGGCACGGTACCAGAGTTTTTTCACAGATGTGAACACACCAGAAAGTTGTAATTGTCTTAGGCTGTGTTTCCATTTGGTGCTTGGGCACGGTACCCGAGTTTTTTCACTGATGTGAACACACCAGAAAGTTGTAATTGTCTTAGGCTGTGTTTACACTTGGTACTTGGGCACGGTACCCGAGTTTTTTCACTGATGTGAACACGCCAGAAAGTTGTAATTGTCTTAGGCTGTGTTTACACTTGGTGCTTGGGCACGGTACCCGAGTATGTGCACTGATGTGAACACACCATTTTTAGACCCCATCTTAGCGCCAAAATACAAGGTCCAGAACTTGTACTCAGGCACAAGTGCTGTGCCCGAATTTTGGCGTTGGCACTCGAGAAACTGGTGCGTTCATATTAGTACAGTCACCGTGCCCATGCACCAAGTGTGTAGGTTTACACACAGTACCATTCTGTGCCCGTGCTAAGGCTCTAGTGCAAGGGCGCCAAGTGTGAAAAACTGGTGCGTTCATATTAGTACAGTAACCGTGCCCATGCACCAAGTGTGTAGGTTTACACACAGTACCATTCTGTGCCCGTGCTAAGGCTCTAGTGCAAGGGCGCCAAGTGTGAAAAACTGGTGCGTTCATATTAGTACAGTAACCGTGCCCATGCACCAAGTGTGTAGGTTTACACACAGTACCATTCTGTGCCCGTGCTAAGGCTCTAGTGCAAGGGCGCCAAGTGTGAAAAACTGGTGCGTTCATATTAGTACAGTAACCGTGCCCATGCACCAAGTGTGTAGGTTTACACACAGTACCATTCTGTGCCCGTGCTAAGGCTCTAGTGCCAGGGCGCCAAGTGTGAAAAACTGGTGCGTTCATATTAGTACAGTAACCGTGCCCATGCACCAAGTGTGTAGGTTTACACACAGTACCATTCTGTGCCCGTGCTAAGGCTCCTAGTGCCAGGGCGCCAAGTGTGAACGCAGACTTAATGGGCATAACAACGAAGAGAAGTAGCATACCTTTCACAAAATAGCTCACTCGAATGCTTTACAGAAAGAAGCTAATTTTCTTTGCTGGCATTTGTAGGAATTTACTGGCACAAGGGGGTGATCGGTCTTCATCAAGTAGTTCTACAAAGGAAAACAGCAGTCTAAACATCAAATTCACACTTACACATACAACGAACACCCACTTCTAAAAACGGCTTATTGTTTTTTCTGTTCTGCAAATATGTTTTAAAAATGCTCTTCCTTTTTGCAAGAAGGCTCCTTGAGTGATATTTCCCTAGGAGAATCTCAGCACCAGTTTTTTCCAACCATCAATGGATAGATAACCTATTTGCCGGTTAGGAGAAAATTGTTTCTATTTCTTTTTTATTGCGGAACAGCCGATAGGCTGCAACAGCCGACACTACTAGCGAAGCCGCTGGCCAAAGATGACGGGCTCTGGGTAGGAGATTGCTAGCACTCGCCGAAAGAGAATCGCAAAGAGGCGTCTGCGCACCCAAGCCAAACATTCCATACTGATGACGTATTTTGACCTAGATCTGGTCAAAAGAGTTACGCGGCCAGTTTGATGAGATGGTGTTAATTTTAATAGCACACAAAGCATTTTATAGTGAGAAAAAGAAAAAGATGCAACAAAGTTAAAGTTTGGCCACGTAATTCTTTTGACCAGATCTGGGTCAAAATACGTCATCAGTATGGAATGTGTGGCTTGAGCACTCAGACGCCTCTTTGCGAGAGTCTCTTTCGGTGAGCGCTAAGCCTAAGCGGTGTCGGCTTTCGCAGGATAAACAGTCTATGACGTATAGAGATCTTACATGCGCGTAAGCCAATCCGCTCCTTCTTTCATCCACACTCGCACCTTCGCCAACATACACAACGCACTCCCTGCCGGTGTCCAGGATGAATACTGTGAACGAAATAACAACAATTAAATATATTATCGTAGCTTACAATAGCTTATATATTTTAATGCAACCACAGAAGAAGTCTATTTAAGACGTAACCCATTTGAAAATCGAGTAACGATTGGAAAAAATTCTTGGAACAAAATTATTTACATCATATTGTAGACTTCTGTCTTACTGCTTTTGATATCTGATCTAAAAAAAATCATTTCTTACAACACCGACCATCGAAAATGAATCCTGAAAGATGTCCAAATCCATACAATTTCTATAGGTTGACAGCACTATGAAATGAACATCAACAGCCAACACCATATCTTCACAACTTTGAAAAATTATTTCTCAGGTTTCCTTTGGGAATTTCTTCTCGGTGTTATCGCCAATTCTTTATTTTATCAAGAAATAGTTTTGTAATACTCTATCTAACGAGGGCGAGAGGAATAATTGTTTTAGTCAAATCACACTAGTAGGTCAATTTGTATTGCCAAAAACGTTTTCTGGTCTGGTCATTTGCCATTTTCTGCCATTCAAATCTGACACATTTCGCTACTAGTAGGCTATAACTTATAGCCTACTAGCACCTCAACCAATCAGAACGTAGCATTAACAATAGACCACTAGTGTGATTTGACTAAAGAAGAATAGCTTCGCTCCATCGTGCTGATCGCAAAACGAAACGTTCCTACGCCAATGGGCCGAGACTGAATTTGGTATCTCTATCTTAAAGCTCATCATGAGTAGATTCAAAAATATATGTTAGCAATGCCGAATTAAGAGGTAACTTAAGGCGGTCGCGTGACCTAGAAATTGCGCAATTCGGTGTTTTAGCCTTTTTTCCTTAAGGCCGATTTAGACTGTACGATTTTCGCCTACAACCATCGCATGCGACATGCTCGCATCAGCATACGACTCGAATCGCAAAGTCTAAATCAGCCCTACAACTCCTCTACGACATGCGCTTAGGAGCTAAGTCATGTCGCAAGCGTGTCGCATGCGATGGTTGTAGGCGAAAATCGTACAGTCTAAATCGGCCTTTAGCGTTCGGCTTCCTTCAGTCCCGAGACACGCGTTCTTTGGTTGTGTTTGTTGAACTGAACTAACGGTCTGACCTCTCCGGTTAAAAAGAAACGCGCGCCAGGTAATGAGTAATCCTTGCCCTTTTTCGTACTCAAGAGATGAGAGACAAAGCGGGAGGAAGAGCCAAGCACAGGTAAGACAAGCATGAACATGCATGTTGGTGCCTTCTAAAGCAAAGGTGGTTTTATTTTCTCTATGCCACATAGGTGTTTCTCAGTACAATGAGGACTATTGAAATCCGAGAAAAAATTGGTGTCTCCACGCATTTTAACGAGGTACGTGTCATCAAATATTGTAAAAATGCTGTTTTCTCAGAACTCGAATTAAAATAGATTTCTTGAAAGAATTTCACAAATGTTAATGATAAATGCATCAAAGATAGGCTTTATAATATGATCTTACAGAAAAATGACTTTCTATAGCTTTACAGTTAGCTCGTGAAAATGGCACACCAAAACTTTAATCATCCTTTAAAAAATATATTCATTGAGTTCCTTCTTTTTGTCATAGTCGATTTTATAAGCTCCCCAACGATATAGTGCAGTAATGCATGTTTTCCCTGAATGACGTCAAATTTATTCTTTTCAATTCCTGGTCTATTGAATGCATTTCAAAAGAATACATTTGACGTCATTCGCGGAAAACATGCACTGATGACTGGACTTTTTTTTTTTTTTTTTTAATAATATAGATTATTATGGCACAAGAGAATATCTTCTTTTTTTTTACATCGACATCTTTTGGATAAAACTAAGGACGTGTATGATTTTTTTTCCGAGGACGTGCGCGAAGATTCTCAGTACTATTGGGCAAGTTTTGATCTAATTATAGGCCTAGACAATACGTAACATGCGAGGAAGACTTACCATCCTCATCAGTGATCAAGCTGAGCTTGACAGCACATCCGCGTGCAATTTCCTCGAACTTTAGATTGCCTTCTCTGTCTGAAAGCCTGAAATAAAGAAAGTTACTACTCAGATATCAATTTTCAGTGTAATGGCACATGCCAAAACTAGAGAAGCAAACGGCAACGCAAGCGGTCGTGTAGCAGCTACAGTCTCGTACCCAGAGCCTTCCGGGGATTTTAGGGTGCGCAATGGTTTGTGGGATAGTTTTAACAGGGCGGGAAGAGATTTTGAGCGCATGTCCCACAATTCATTGCGCGCCGTGTCTAGTACTCGTTCCCAGTCCCTACGGCTCCAAAACAAGAGAAATCACCGCAAAAAAAATAACGTCTAGGTACGAGACTATAGCAGCTATCGGAAGATCTAAGACCCAGCGCAAACGTCGCTCTTCTTCTGTCGAACCTTTCCTTTTTCAAGGATGCCGCTTCATTAGACTTTATAATAGAAAACTTTCTATTGTTTTGAACTGGTACGGAGCGACTCTGGCACGACATTAGACGTAGGCATAACCCTATTGTATTGATGCTCCTCAGACAGAACACGGGCGATTCCTGCAACAAACACAAGGGGCGCAGCATGTCGAAGATGTCGCGAACACGACAGGTTTCCCATTGAGTTGCAGCAGTCACAGAACGACTTCGTTCACGACAGCTTCCCCCCCCCCCAGTCATACGATTAGTGATAGAACATGCACATAACACATTGAAGCAAAACGTTAAGCTACATGAACGCTTCCATGGAGTTATTATGCGCATAATAACTCCATGACGTATCACAGTACCTGTACAAGACCTTCTCTCGTGGTTTACAGTCGGTTTGCTATTGAAGAAAAAGCAAACAAATAGTTACTCGAAGTAATAATCAATTTACAAAAATTATATTTCGGTCAGTATCTTCACCAAACTTTGCAGTTTTACTAATACGGATGTGCTGAATTGAATACTTCGTTTCCTGATAACTATAAGATATAATTAAGTCATATTAACGTGATATGGGTCTATACCACCCAAACATAATTAGAGTCACAAAATAGATCCCATTATAAAATTGAAACTTTAGAATGTCTGAAAAAAGGTTTTTTTATTTAAAAAGAGGTACCGATTTCAAATGCGTCACATTTCCTTATGTAAGATGTATTTTACGCTGTGTATTTAGAACCCGCGATTATCATCGAAGTGTCGCCATTTCCTGTTGAAAACATTTGTTACAATTTTCAGTTGTTATTTTTATAATTGTTGATATGAAAAGTTTGATGTTTTCGGAGGGGACCATGTCCTTTTGAGGATTGCCTCAGGAGACAAACATGGAGCACAGCATTAAGGCATGTAGCATAATGCGTATTTTTAAGAACCGTTATTATTATTATCACTACCACTCACGTCTTGCTGTCTCAATTGCACAACTACTTCTTCATCATCAAACTGGAGACCATCAAGTTCGTCAGGACACTGCTCGATACAACAGTCATCTAAAGAGAAATCTCAATCTTAATACTATTCTTATATCTTAAAAGCCTTTCAGAGAAACGTTTGTGATTGGTTGATTTTTTTCCCCCGCCACTTTCGGCGTGCGCGTTCGCAACACAAGAAGACCGCAAATCCCGTATGGCAGTGACCCGATACCGTAGAATATCAGGACAGTACAGTAGAATGATATGGTAGATACAGTAGCATATAATTAAAATATCGAAAAATAAAGCTGAAATTACTAACCCAAAACAACGTGCTGGGCTTTTCCACCACGTAGAGACTAAAAAGAAAGAACGCATCAGAAAATGAACAAATTGGAAGCAGCCAATAGCTGACTTGCACGTGACGTCATTGGCAGCCACGTTGGTGTACAGGAACAAAAGAAAGTTCATTTGTTGCTCTTTGTTCTGTACACCAAGATGGCCGCCGCGCTTTTGTGATTCTATTCCCATGGGAATGAGTGCAACCCAAGAATAGACCTCTTTACCTTGGGCGTAATGTTGTTCCATTTCAGATCACGTGGCATTCCCATAAGTATTCTTTCTTTCTTTGTTCTTCTGCTACGCACCGAAGGATATATAATATAGAAGCAACCCAAACAAAGAAAGAATATTCAAGTAAACGTCACGTGATCTGAAATGGGACAACATTACGTCCAAGGCATTCTCGAAGCCCGTGCTGCCCGGCTCGTCGCCTCGCAGGGGAGGCTCTGGTGACATTCATTTGAGGGCCTTCGCTGATCGGCTGAAATGGCGCGCACGCGTACATAAAAGTAGCTTAATCTCGCTTTATAAGAACGTATCTGTCAAAATAACACTGGCATTCGTTTCCTAGTCGTGTTTTCAACCTATACCTCCGATTTCACGCTCTAAAAGTAAAACCCCATTTTCGCCTCTGATTAGTAAAGTATACTTGCGGGGTGGCCGTTCTCAGCTTACACTGACAAATCACAGGCAAACGGTTCCCAAAACCGGAAAAACCTGTATGACTCCTCGTCTAGCAAAGCATGCAAAAGAGACAAAATAATTCAACACTACACGATTAGGATACGATGCGTTCGGGAACGCAATATTATTACCCTAATTTTCCTGCACTGCTCTCCAGCCTGCCATTTTTCTTCCTTGCTAGCGTCAACACCATTCCACTGTTAAACAACATTAGCAACAAAGAATGGTCATAAAGATAGTATATACAACAGGAAAACGATATACATTCGCACAGACTTCTTTTGCAATTTCTCTTTCAGGGGTGACTTACAGCTGTTTTGAGTATTCTGCGAACTCTCGCGTTCGACTTCCAATGGCGTTCTGGCTTCCGTCAATCAAACTCTCGGGTCTAATTTGAGTCTTAGCCGACCGTAAGTTGGGCCATTTGTTTAGAAAAAGATAGTAAAGATGCTTTCCGTGTTGGGGCATTTCACTAGAATGGTGAATTGACGGTTGGAAATCGATCTCAAGAGTTCGCAAAATACTCAAAACAGCTGTAATTAATTATACTTTAACTATACTTTGAGGGATGATTGTTTGCAAACGTTAGACTGCTTGCAGTCCTTTCTTTGGCGAACGTCCGCAAACCGAGAGAAAGTCCTAGTCCTACATTGTTGTATGTTTGCGCGCTCGTATTTCCGGCTCACGAGAGAGAGTCTAGTTGTCAGGTAAGTTGATTTGGCGCCGTTTGCTAGTTTTGCGGCGTTCCAAGAAAATCCTGTGAAATCGGCGGACCCAGTGAGCAAAGGAATTTAGGCAAACTTGTAGATGATTGTGGGCGTGGTAGCATCACTAATTTCGAACAAAAAGCGACAGTAGGTGAGATCCGTGGCAGCATATTGTACAGGGCCGGATTCGTACGCTTTCTGAATGACAAAAATCCAGGATTTTCCAGGAAGTCTTTAGTTACTTTTCCAGGAGATTTTATTACGTAGGAATGCCCCCTCCCCCAAAAAAACATGATAAATCTGGAGGATGTCATAGTTTGCAGCCTACAATCAGATTCACCAAATTGACTGATTCAACCACATTTGAGTTGAAACAATTTTCCAGGGGTTTTCCAGGATTTTCCTTAAAATTCCAGGATTTTCCAGGACTTTCCAGGAAGGAAATGACATTCCAGGATTTCCAGGACGCGCACGAACCCTGTTGTAGTTGTTCAGTACAAACCCTTGTTCAGTACAAACCTGGAACAGTACAAGGCCTCTGTCGATGATAAAGCAATCATCATTGGTCAGATTACACTTGCAAAAAGGTGTTTCCCTGAATGTCACAAACTTCTGCAAATTAAAATTACAATAACAAAGAAAAGGTTTTGGTACTGTAGATTATCATAGATATGATCACTGCAGTGGCGGATGCAGAGGGGGATATACTACAGGATATACTACAGAGTTTAGACCAAGGGGTGGCTAATCTTAAGGTTTTTACTAGAAATATGAGAACAAAGGGGGTGGCTAGCCACCATAAACCCCATCCCCCCTAGATCCGCACCTGCACTGGTATTTGTTCACCACTCGAGTGTGATGTTCCTCTGTTTTGTTTTCGAACTATGTTTGATAATTTTGCTTGATTATGTTTAACAATAAGTGGTACTGTGCAGCGTTTGAATAATGGAATGACTTGAAAATGTTGGCTGAAACACTGTTTGTTTACAACAAAGTTAACCTTGAAAAAGGCAGCCTTGCCGAAACGTTGGTGTTCAACAAAGGCACCGAGTGCCTCAGTGAAATCGTGGATACTGTTTATCCAAATACAGTACAGCCTGGATGTATGTTAACATTTTTTTCGTGTAGTGTGGGTGTAGTGTGGGTGTAGTGTGGGTGTAGTGTGCGTGTAATGTGGGTGTAGTGTGGGTGTAGTTTTGGATCAGCGATGAAACTTATATCAAATTATTCCTTGAGACCGAGCGAATGCGTTTTAAGAAGTTTTTCTGATGCGAAGTTTGCAGCGCGATCCGCTATTAATTAGAAGAGTTATCCTACAAACTCCAAATGCAAAGTTCGACAGTGAAGTCGGCAAAGCGAAGATGATAAGATTCAAAGCACGCTTTAGTCAATTGAGCATGTTTAGTGGCTTTTTTCCCTCGCGCTACAAACTTCGCGTCAGAAAAACTTCTTAAAACGCATTCGCTAGGTCTCAAGGATTAATTTGATATAAGTTTCATCGCGATCCGCTATTTATTAGAAGAGTTCTCCTGTAAACTTCAAACGCAAAGTTCGACAGCGAAGTCGGCAAAGCGAATATGACAAGATTCAAAGCATGCTTTAGTCAATTGAGCATGTTTAGTTGCTTTCTTCCCTCGCACTGCAAACTTCGTATCAGAAAAACTTGTCAAAACGCATTCGCTAAGACTTTTTGTCCTGTTCCCTTCCCGAGATATCAATTTTCTAGTTGTGATGACGTCATCGATGACGTTATACCACGTGACCTTGGTGACCTTGGACCCCCATTGTCACGCAGATAATTTACCCAACTTTGGTAACCTAGCTATATTCCGTTCTCGGGATATTAATTTTTCAAGTTTTGATGACGTCATCGATGACGTAATCACGATGGTCGGTTGCTAGGGCTTTTTCTCCCGGAAGCTACTTAAATTAAATTTTAGGCTCAACGAGGAGTAGATTATATTCCAATGAAGCTAAACAATACTAAACACCTTACTCAAGAAAAAAATCCAATTTTGTACAATTGTAAAGGTATTTTTCATGTTTTCTTGAAAATATGACGTCATAAGTGACTCCTATTTTTAGTAACAACATCGGAAATTTGTAAAGCAGTGTTGCAAACGTTACAAACTTTTTTGCTACACAAAAAGCGAAAACTCCAACTCAATCCGATAAAATGGTGTGAAGTTACAGCTAATGAAAGGATTCAAAATTCCCGCCTGATGACCATATATGGTCAATATTGAGGCTATTTAAACGCGAGGAAGAATGGTTCGACACAGGAACAAAGACAACGTTGTATAAAATCAAAATTGTAGTTTTTTCAACTTGAGGTTTGTGGGGCTATGATGCGTCTTTCGTCACGAAATACGTCATAACGACGCCATTATGGCCAATTATGACGTATTTCGTGACGAAAACGCGTCATAGCCCCACATACCTCAAATTGAAAAAACTACAATTTCAATTTTATACAACACTGTCCTTGTTCCTGTGTCGAACCATTAATTCTTCCTCGCGTTTAAATAGCCTCAATATTGACCATATATGGTCATTAGGCGGGAATTTTGAATTCTATCATTAGCTGTAACTTCACGCCATTTTATCCAATCGAGATGCGGTTTTCGCCATAAATCATAACATTCTATAAAGAAAACTAATATATGATTTTGGCTGTTTCTTTCCGAAGTTTTTATACTAATGTCAAATTTGGTCATCAATTATGACGTCACAATTGCAGTCACACGGGGTCACATGACACAAATTGAAAGATAATATATTAACCTAATTTCCTGCCAAGTTTCGTCACATTCGATGCAAACTACTTCTGTCTATGCCCGGAAACTCTCAGTTTTGAGAGGTGTGGGAGAAAAAGCCCTAGCAACCGACCACCGTGAATGTCATGTGACTTTGTTGCTGGACCCCCCTTGTCACTAAGATAACTTTGTCCAAGTTTGGTCACCTGGCGATGTTTTGTTCTCGAGATATTAATTTTCTAGTTTTGATGGATCATGGGCCGGTGCACGCTGCTTTTTTTTAGAGAGAGACGACTGGGGACGAGTCAGATTTCAGCTAACATTTTCAAGTCATTGCTTGAAAAATTGAGGTCTGTCAAATTTGAATTTTGAAAATATTGTCATGGACTTAAACCGCATATTTATTCTTCAAAAAAGGCTTATCAGAATTATTTCAAAGAAATCATTTGATGCTCACACTGATCCTATTTTTAAGGAATTGCAAATCCTAAGATTTCATGATATCTACTTATTTCATATCGGCAAATTTATGTTTCTTTTTAAAAACGTATTCTTCCAAGAGCTTTTAAAGATATGTTTTCATTGTCAAATGAAATTCATTCCTATAATACTAGGAATGCTGGCGCTTTTCATATTTTCCCCTTCTGAACAAATATTAGAAAGTTTGCTATACGGTTTCAAGGTCCTATTTTCTTTAATTCGCTTAAGAAAGAAATTCAAAATTCAATTTCTATTTCTCTATTTAAATCAAAACTGAAAACATTTCTTCTTAGCTAATTAGTTACTCTCTATCTGCTGGGCTTTTCTATTTTTTTGCTTTGCTTGTGTTGTTTGTGTCGTCTGTCTGTGTTGCTTGCTTTTATTATAATTTCATTTATCGTTACATTATGTGCAGTCTGTAAACTTATTTTCAATTATTTAAGATGAGGAGGGAGCTCATGGTTATAAACCCCTAAGGTTTCGTATGAGCTTCCTCGCCTGGAAATTATTATATTCAGTTATATTACTATTATTATTTTAAATATCTTGACTTTTATATATGTGTATTTCCTGGCAAAAAAAAGTGAATAAACTGAATAAACTGAAAAATTATCAGCTGGTACTGCCTGAAATTTGTTGAAGTACTAAAAAAACTGTTTTACGTGATATTTTCGCAAATACGTAAAAGATCAATAATTTCGCACACCTTTTTTAGATTCACCTCTAAGGAATACATTTTGCGGAAATCTGGAGCTTCTAACATTAACTGGAAGTGCAGGATCGAGCTCTTAAAAAGCAAAAATTGGTACTTTTCCTTTGAAGCACAAAACGATGATCAAACGATCCATCAAAGTGATGTTGCATAGAAATATACCATTTAGTAATTAAGGCAATTCCATAAGCTTTAAAACGAAAAAAAATAGAAAAACTGAGTTCTGAAACCTAGAGAATTCGTCAGAACCATCTTGTTTTCCTGAGTCTTTCCCGAAACCATTCCGAATCCCTTCAGAAAACGTCCGAACTCTCTCCGAATCTTTGCCGATGGCGCGGACTTCGGTTGACGTTTTTTGCGTCTGACTATGAATCATAGAATATGTTGAAAATAAAATAAAATCATAAAATATGTTGAGACTTGATGCTTTAATCTGGAGACTGGGAGATTTGATAAAAAACCTGGAGACTCCCGGGTAAACCTGGAGAGTTGGCAGGTATGAAAGGTATACTCATACCTTAACTGAATCAAGGGCATATCCAGCCCCCCCCCCCCCCCCCCCCCGTTTTGAACCACTAAATACAGTAAACAAGTGACAAAATGACTGTATGGAAAAACAGCAACAAAAAGGGGCTGCTACCTCCTCTGGGCCCTCCTTGTTATCCCGCATTAATCTAGCATCCTTATTGTCAATGGCAGGGATAACCCCCAATCCTTACCCTATTTCCTCTGACATGGAGAAGTTTAGGCTTGTACTCTTTGGCAGTTACATGCTTGAATCCAGTTTCAGCTCTGAAATCAGATACAGTTTATATTAACATGTGCATCATTCTGTACATAATCATGCTTCCATCCAAGATGATAATCTCCTAAACATTCAAATCTAGCCTGTGCACATAGCAAGTGTAAACTGGAAAAGGGAAGAGGGAGGATGAGTGGGAGGGATGCAAGGGAGGAATGAGGAGAGGAAAGGGGAGTTGCAGACAGACCCTTGTTGTACTGTTGTAAAAGTTTGATTTGTACTTTTTATAACAGAAGCCCACTAGCAATCAATGGCAAAGCAAACACCAGTAGTGGAGACCCTTCTAAGTTGCATGCATAACCATCACATTTGTTAGCTTTACAATGAATTTCCTTAGAAAAAAATTAGCATCAAATAAGAAACTGAACGAAAATGGCACGCTGAAGAAAATCTGGTATTTTTTAGGGGTTCTCTTAACTAAAATAGTATGCTGAAGAAGGTATTTTTTCGAGGTGGAAATTTGGGCTTCCCAATGGCCATCCCTATCATTTATATCTTGAAGTACCCCCCCCCCCCACCCCTGGCATTACCCTCCTTCCATAGTAGTTATCTCCTTAAAATATGATTTGAACAAATCTGACTCATGGGCTTCAACCTCACGATGTTGTACTGGAACATCATCTAACTGTAAAATAAAATAAATAAAGATGATTTTTAATTAGAGATTCAAGCAACATGTGGCCAAAAATCCTGTTACCAAAAGTACATGTAAAAATCCATTCTTGTACGTCCCAGAACTGGCTCCTTGCCTCGGGGAGGCTCAAGGGAGGCCATTTTGAGGGCCCTTGCTGATTGGCTAATTTTAACGTTGTGCATGCATAGAAAGTTCTTTCTCTCAACAGCTACTGTATTGAATCTGACACATGCATCAAATAGCTGTTTTTTTATTATTATGAAATCAATGAATGGCTGTTACCAAAGACGAGCCAGGTTAAAGCTGATTATAATTGGAAGGTATAACAATGGTATAACCCTATCAGTTTTATAGCAGCAAAAATTTCATCAGGTATTCCATGAAGAAATTTTGGTAACCCAAGAAATAATTGTCAGTAAATGGATTGATTCGGTATTCCAAATTCCATGAAATTAATTTCCTATTACAATACACATGGTCCATGGAATTTGAAATTTAATTTCTCAGGCTCTCATCAACATTGTGTGGTTCAACCCCCCCCCCCCCCCCCCCAATCCCTTCTGTGTGTGTGTGTGGGGGGGGGATGGATACTTCCTGGAACCACACACATGAACCTGAAGTTGTGGCTTAATACATGAATGTTAAGCAACCCTTCCTAGGACACACAAAATAGAACTTATAGGTTTCTTGCATTTTCAGAAACTAGATTTTTGACTGTTTTTTCTCTATAGTTATTGGTACATTAAGTACATATAACATAGTAGCTAGATGAAATAATAACATCCTAGCACCTTATAAATTCATGTCATGTCAAGTGAAAATGGCAATGAAGGATAATTTTATTTTAAAAATCTTACATAAGTGTCCAGTTCTACTGTCTTGTAGGCTGCAGTACCGTACTCATCTTGTGTTGAGTGTTTGCCAATCCAGAAGTGAACATCATAGGCCAGTTCCTGTGTGTGATACATTCGCAAGTTAATTAATAACAATAAGACATTTTACACTACCCAATCCCCAAGTATCAATGTCTGTGTACTTTGGCTACATACTGTGACAAGGAAGGTATGGAAAAGTAAAAGTAATTTGATATGCATGATAAGTTTGTTCTGATTGTGATTGCATTATGTCAGTGGGAGAGAGGGTGGTGGATGTTGTGGGTGGGGTGGCTATAATGGTAACCCCCGATAGGCAATTTTCTAATAATAATAATAATAATAGGCATTTATAGCATTTTCTAGCCATTTTCTTATGAATCCAACAGTGCTTTACAATATCTAACCTAAAGTAAGATATTTAAATAAAATAAAAACTAAATGCATAACTGCATGAACTCAGGCTTGACTGTCTATATCTATCTTTATATAGGTATAGAATCGAAATGTTAAATCTTGAGAAATCTTAAATTAAATTTAAATGCTTCTTCGATTGTAGCTGTCATTAGTATGTTTAAAAAACATTGTTTGCTTCTTTTTCCCGAGGAAAATACTTTAGTCAATGTTTCATTAATATTCTAAGAAAAAGATGATTTGTAAGCAAGACCTCGCAAACTTGTAATTGCTCTGAGTCATTGGGAAATATCCTAAGGATTTTTTCACTGAAAGCGTAACTGCTTGAGTGTGCTGATAAAGCGTGTAAAGATGCAGTTGTCAAAACAGATAAGTCATTACAGCCAAAGACGCTGAAGCGTCTCCCCTAGAGCGCAATAATGAGTTGATTCTTGGAATATTGGATCCAGTGATTATTCAATTCAATAATGCATATGGCTTGGGAAACGTCTTTCGATTTGAATAGGGTTTTCGCTTTTTGATTGGACGATAGACGACGAAGGCACTTCCATATATGGAAAAAAGCCACAGGGAGCCTTTTGTTTGTGAGTTTTGTTACCAATATGGCGGGCCTAAATCTCTCCCTTGTTCATTTAGAGAAGAAATTGTTGATCAATATTATCAGGGATACTGTAATTCTACGAAGCATAAAGGCAGTGACTTAAGAGTGTCGGAGCGTGGTTCAGGAAAGGTAATCTAGCGGAAATCCAAGTTCAATCGAAAGACGTTCCCAAGCCAAATGCATTATTGAATCGAATAATGGATCCAATATTTCCAAGAATCAACTCATTATTGCGCTGTAGAGGGGGTGCTTGAGCATCTTTGGCTGTAAGTCATAACAAAAACTGTATTGGATTACCCAAAGGTCAAGTTTAATAAAAATAAAATAAAATGCAGCATATATTTGAGGAATACTAGTTTGTAATTGTGTACCCCATATCTGTGAAAAAAGGAAAAACCAATACATTTACCGTAGCTACAGATTTCTAATCGCTCGGATTAGCCTGTGTGTGCAAGAAGCGCTCCCGTAGAATCAAATAAACCTCGAATATAAACAGATGCAACAATAGTCATTCTTGCATTATAATAATCGACAAGCGGTCTCAGAGATAGTAGTATTTTCACTTTTCCGTTTTTGTTTTTATTTTTGCCTTTTTGTTGTGGCATATAAACAAATGTCCTCTGATTTTCCGTAGTATGTCCGGTTAGGTATAATATACCACAGAATGAACCTCAAAAAAGTTCATATAATACTCATTCTCTACACTTTAATTGCATATTCAAAGTATACAGAAGATACTTTGTCAGCAAGTTATGCACAACAGGATGCCAAATGAGTTGATGTTTTTCAGGGGTTTTGTTTGATGTTTTCGCTTGGGCCGAGAAAGTTCCAAACAGGCCTCAAATAAAATTCATTGCTCGCCTACTGTTAGCAGAATTGATTTGTCACGTCAAAAGCTAGACAACAGACTAGACTTGTGTAAACGTGCCTGTGAGAACTTTGCTAAGAGCAATAAAATATGTGCAAAAACTATACCTCATTGTCCTTATTAGGTTTGTAAGTGTTCAACACTATATATGAATCACCATTGAAAAATGAGCCATAGTCTTCTTCGGCCCAGTCTGTCACCTGAAAATAAAAGCAATCATTCATTTCTCACAAATAGGTTGCTATAATACTAATAAACACAGATGAATTTCAGGTAATTCCTTTGAAAGCAATGTATCCATCAATATTCCAGAAACTATCCATCCCCCCCCCCCGAAAGGGTGTCGAAAAGTGACCCCCACCCACCCCTCTGTAATTTCCATAGGAAAATGGTGGCTGTAATACAAAAAATCTACAAAATAGCCAGTTTGGTAGGTAGTTTAAGTTCTGAGGTGCTATCAGCAAAATATTACTCTATAGAAACACATGCACTCATGTTGTGAATGCCAGATTTTTTTTCCTTTTCTTAAGCTTCAAAAATCAAACATCATACTGAAATGCTGTTACCGGTAGTACTCTGAAACTTTATTATGCACATTTTCTATGTTTTCTTCACATTGCCAAATTCACTTTTGCCTTTTCCCCTAAAACTTTTCCCCTAATGTTTACTTGGATTCTTAAGGGGAGTAGTGTCTTAGACCCAGTTCACACAAGACCAGTACAAAACCCAACTGGTGCAATTTTGGTACAGTACCGCCTGTTCATGGTACAGGTACAATTCTTACACATTTTGCAACAGTGTTCACGTGGGACCGTGCCGGACCTTTTTGTAGCTGTGCCAAAATCGGTCCAGTAGCGTAAACGTGTGACTGTAACCACCAGAAATGTACCGGTTCGGTTGTGTAATGGTCTTGTGTAACCTGGGTCTAACCTGCCCAGAAATCTATGCATGTTAAGGGCTAAGCCATTTTTGGAAAGCAGGTGCAAAAACAATAGTGCCAATGTATTGAGAAGGAAACACAATTAACTTCAACTTGATTTTATAACACACATAAACATAACTTATAAGAACCCATTCACATGAGACCAGTACAAACTGGACTGGTAGAACTCTGGTACGGTACCATCTGTTCATATGGTAATGGTACAATTCTGACACGTTTTGCAACAGTGTTCACATGGGACCGTGCACACCTAGCCCTGCCAAAATTGGTCCGGTGCCTGTGTGAACGCGCGACGGTACCGTACCAGAATTGGACCAGTCCGGTTTTTGTACCGACCTTGTAAGAACGGGTCTTATTGAAAAACTTATTTTACATTTCAATTACTTATTCAAAGGAAATTCATTGCAGGGAGAGAGCTACCATTTAAGCTCTAACAAACATATTTTTTCGTCTAAATTATTTATTAAGCGTAAAACATCAATTATGTATGCTAATTTAATCAACAAGATTAAATTATTGAAATCCTACGACAGGTTGAAGAGACAACAAAAATAAAATATTCTAATTATAATCAAAGCATGCTTAAGCTAATAACTTACTTCTTTACCAGCTTGTTCAAAATAATGCTCAAAAGTTTCTTATCAGGTAGTCGCTTGTCAGTTATATGAACCAACATACAGATAAACAAACTTTTAGAAAACTGCTGCAGCTAAAACTTTCACGCTGTGTGACCGAGACATGACGAGAAGCAGGAGCCGTCAGCTGTGAACTCACCTTAAACTTGACGATCCGCCAGATTTTCAAGCCAACCTTTTCACCAGCTCCTTTCCAAGCTGGCTCGGTTTCTGCTGATTCCTTTTTTACCTGCAGAAAATATGAGTACCGAAAATTAACGGAAACAAGCCCATTGGCCTGTTTTGTGCATTTCCTATTGAAAAGTCAAGTGACAACTTTTACAAAATTTAATTTTCAGAGAAATAATTCTCTCTACACTAACTAAATAGCAGGATCTGGTTCATTGATGTCAAATATTGCTATCGGTTGCTTTTTGGAAACCAAGAGGAGTTTAGTTGAGGTATACAATTCGAGTCTTTCGTGGCAAGCTACAAACAATATGGCCGCGTATGACACCAATTGGTACCCAAGCGCTGTTACAACCAGCACCTTGGAAGTTATGGTTTGGTGAGAACACGCTCAAATCTACTTAAGTTCCATCAGCAGCGAATAAATAAACATGTTACACATCACATACAGTTCCGATCTTAATCACACCTCGTGAGCAGATAAAATACCTAAAATCCTGGCGATTTACGAACTGAATTTAAATGAAAATGTACGAAGCTAAATTGCATAGCCTGCTTAGAAAAAGCGCATCGTATACAATATATAAACACCCTTACATTTCGTTCCGTATCGCTACCAAACAGGGCAAGATTGGAATCCTTCCAGTCATATTCTTTTGCCTTTCTAAGCCCAGACATCATGAAGGGTTAGTCGGAAAGCGGAACGTTTTGCAAACAGTAGCTAGCAGCGTTTCTATGAGGTTTTATAACGATTTTAATTTATTCGGGCGTTACGCATATGAGGGCCGGGAGATTAGTATACCCGATTTCATTGGTCTAAATGTGCTAACAGAATATCTAACTTTAAATCTACATAAGTAGACTATTACATGTGTCATATGTTAGGAATGTTTTTATATTTTCTTTCCTGTAAAAAGTTAAATTTTAACAGATTCCAGGGTCCTAATATTTCTTTTTAATCCCTTGATGAATTGGCGCAAATTGGCTTCGAGAAGAGAGTTGTCACACCACTCGCGCGCGCCAGACAGCTCCGTGTGTATCATGCAGGTTGCATTCATGCAGGTTTCATGAGCCAATAAAAATTAATCTGGGCAATCTATCGGCGAAAACATGGGGTTCACATGGATAATTCTAGCCTAACAGGTTCTTAAAATCCAGGTTCTTATATGCGGGTTTTTACTGTGTGTGTCGTCTTGGCCAACTCTGAAACATCTCTGAAAATCGAGCCCGATTTTCTTCTTTTTTGCTCCACTCCGCTCCGTCTCCGTCTGTTCTGAAGCTTTTAGAGCCCTTTCTGATCTAACAAGAGACTGAGAGCCAGATTTGTGCATAGAGCCCCCTAGGGTACCTCAGAGAGGAGGCCCCAAGCCAATCACTCGGCCGGCCAAATTATATAATCGGCTCTCACGAAAAGCCGTGGACAGGGTGACTGAACAGAAGTCACTTGGGGTGACTCAAGGCAAGTAAACTGCCTCCGCTCAGCAGAACGAAATTTATTTATATCTAAATGGGCTACCTAACTGAGAATCTTGCGTGCTCGCATACACTTCACTTAACAAAAGAAGTTATGCATCAACGCACTAAAAGTCGTAAAGCAAAGCTGAACTAAAACGTTTTAGTTTTTTTAACCCGTGGGCTGACCTCCGGGATCACGGCAAAGTGGGTTGAATGTTTTTCCATATCAACAACTGCAACAACTGTAGCTAACTGTGACAAGCCCGGCTAACACCTTTTAGGAAGAAGTCAAAACAAATGCCCTCTGGCTGAGGCCTATTTGAGGGAAGGGTGGGTAGGCCTACCGCCACAAATTTTCTTTTTTAAATAATTTGTTAATGTTAGTCATAAAACCAATTTCGATTATAACCACATCAAGCAATCCGAAATGTCCTATCATTTCATTTAATGCTTCTGAGATTGTGCACAGCGCCCCTAGGAAATAACTTAGGTGTTCAAAATGAGAGGGGGTGGGGTGATAACAGGCAGTGACCGTTACCTCTCTGGGCCGAATTGGGGGTCGCTATCTGGGGCATGTGTTTTGACCTGCTCCCTAAGCGTCAATGTTGCGTTCTGATTGGTGAGCTACTAGCGGATTTTAAGGCAGAAAATAGCAAATGACCGGACCAGAAAACGTTTTTGGCTATACAAATTGACCTACTAGTGTGGAGAGCAGGCTATATATCCTCGGCATTTCTGAGAGCCGATTATTGCCGCTCGACTACTGATAGTTCAGTTGGATGCTCTGAGGTAGAACGTCAAGAAGGGTGCCCCATGCACCAATCTGGTTCTCATGTCATTACAGGTTATTTCAGACAGGCTCGAGTGGCCCTGAGTCGGGGGGAGCTATCCAGCTTCAGAACAGACAAAGAATGGAGTGAAGGTCTCCCTTGTACACCGAAACCTTCCCTGGTCGCCGGCCATTTTGCGGTACCATCAAATTCAGGAAAAAGAAAAGAAAAAATGCCAAAAATCATAAATGCCAAGAAAGGGCTTGCAAAATTTATTGACCCTTTCCATGACGTGACAATTTGTACTTCGAGCGGCGAGGGCGCAGAGCCGCCACAGTATGTCAACTTCCGAATATGTCCGAACATCCCCCGACGCGTAGCGACTGCATTTCGTAACAAACGAGCCAAAATCGGCTACCATGCATATCGATCTGCACGCAGGCTAATAAATGCTTTCCAACGTAACAGCGTGCAGTTGGAAAGCGTTTTCATTACGGTTCTAAGCTTTACTATCACTTATGTGTTAATCTTTTGTTTAGAAATAGTTTCCTTACGGAGACAATACGTCGTTACGTAAGGATTTCACGATCAGCTTTGACAATAGAGTAATTCATTTGCTATAAATATAGTGTTTTGAAGTTTTTTCAATATCTCGCCTTTTGGACCCGAGTTGGTGACCAAACTAGTTTGGTCAATGTTGAGTTCTTTTCATTAGTCGTATTTTGTCTAAAATGGCAGAGAAAAATCAAGGAATCGATTTTTCAGGGGTTCCTACTTCGAATCCTTCTTCGAATCCTACTTCGCCCTTTCAATCTGGGCAAATGTTTTCGGAGTTTAAGTCTTTTTTGTCGACCGAGCTTTCTTCATTTAAAGAAGAGTTAAAAAGGCAAAACGAAGATTCGATCAATAGTGCTGTTAAGAAGATTAGATTAGAGCATTCGGCTCGTCATTCTTTCAAGTCTAAGGGCAACGAAGAGCAGTATGTCCACCAGGAACAGGTAGCTGCTCATTTCGACGGCGCTTTGGACAGCCTCCACGCTGGGAAGTTTTTGGAAGTTCGGGACGCTCTCGAGCAAGGTAAGAACCTTGTCGCCTTGAGAATGAAGCATGTAATTCTCGCTGACCTTCATGGATGGGATTTTGTAACTGAATACAAACAAATGCCTATAGCAGAAGACGATAGCGATGAGAAAAGGATTCGCAAAGTGTTAAAAAGTGTGGAAACTCAACGTGAGAAGAAAAAGGCAGAAAAGTTAAAAAAGCATCCAGGGCTAAGTTTGATCCCAGACGTACTGTTTCATCTAGATTCACTAATGACTTTTCTACTTTTTCTCCTATGAGCGCCGCCGGCTGTTACCTGTGCGGCAAGCCAGGCCATTTCTGGAGAAGTTGCTTTAAGAAACCAGTATCTGGAATCAACAGTCTCGGCCTGCAACAACGCCAGCTTATTCAGCTACCACAACAAACCATTATGCCAGGATCGGCCCTTCAGGGAGCTAAGTGACAATGATATATACCTATCTGATGATTCATGTGATATTGATATGACTCATTTTCCTGTCTGGAAAAATGCGGATTTCTCTCAGGAGTTACCTGAGCTGTCATCGCCATCAGAAACGTCTGTCCAAGGTCGTATTGCTGCTTCTAAATCTTGGTGGTTCAAGAACCTTCAGTTGTCCGCTTTTGTGATTGGAGTTTTGCTTTATAGTTATATGATTCCGTTCATTGTTTTACCGCCTATGAGCCATCTTAAGAACAATAGAAGTGCTCTTGACAATGCAGAATTTGTGGCTAACGCTATTCAGGAATTATTGTCGAATAGATGTGTAGTAGAAGTTTTTTCTCGTCCATTTTGTTGTAACCCGCTGTCAGTTGTTAGCGGTCGCAAATTACGTTTAGTTTTAGACCTTAGTAGATCTGTTAATCTATACGTCAAAAGATTTAAGTTTAAATATGAAGGCCTTCCTACCTTAGCTGTAATGCTTAGAGATAATTTCTGGTTTTTTAGCTTTGATATAGAATCTGGCTATCACCATCTAGACATCAACGCGAATTTTTGGAAATATCTAGGATTTTCCTGGTCTTTCAACGGACAAGAAAGATATTTTGTCTTTAGAGTTTTACCTTTCGGTTTGTCATCGGCTTGTTTCCTGTTTACTAAAATGTTTAAACCATTGGTCACGCGTTGGAGATCACTCGGGATTTCTGCTGTTCTATATATTGACGATGGCATTTTTGCTTGCAGATCTTTTTCTGATGCTGCTGAGGCTAGTTCAATTGTTAAGGCCGACCTGCAGAATGCAGGTTGGAAGTGCAATCAAAAGAAGTCAAACTGGCAGCCTCGTCAGATTGGAGAGTGGTTAGGAGTTGTGATCGACACCGTTCGAATGCTTTTTGTCATTCCTGAAAAAAAGGTGGTAAATTGAAATCGATTTTGACAGCCCTTATCAGTGATTTCCCGAACCTTAGAGTAAGGGATGTAGCTAAAGTTTCAGGTTTTGTAATTTCTCTGACTACTGCTTTAGGGCCTATTGCTCGGTTATTCACCAGACAAATGTATTTTTTCATCCAATTGAGACAAACCTGGAATGATGTATTGACCGCACCCATTGGGGTTTTACAGGAGTTACAGTTTTGGTTTATGCACGTAGAGGCCTTTAATGGCTACCCTATCAACAGACCTTTGTCGTCTTCCGCAGTTTTGACCTGTGATGCCAGTGATTATGGATATGGTGCCTATCTTACATTTAGTAATGAAAGGAAATTTTGTTCCGGAATGTGGAATAGTATTGAGCGTACTAAAAGCTCTTCATATCGAGAGCTACTGGCTATTTTTCTAGCCTTGGAAAGCTTTAAAGGCTTTATATCTGGTAGAAAGGTTAAGATTTTTTCTGACAACCAAAATGTAGTCCGTATTGTGCACAATGGTAGTAGACTTGTTTATTTGCAAAAAGTCGCTGTTGACATATTCAACTTTTGCATGGCAAAATGTGTGTCTTTTCAGGCTCAATGGATTCCGAGAGAGAGGAACGAGCTGGCAGACTATTTAAGTCGTATCATTGATCCCGACGATTGGATGTTAAATCCTAATTTGTTTAAATTATTGTCAGATAAGTGGGGTCCTTTTGACATAGATAGGATGGCTTGTCATTATAATGCACAACTGCCGCGGTTTAATTCCAAATTTTGGTCTCCCGGCACAGAAGCTGTTGATTGTTTCACGCAAGACTGGGTGGTTGCAATAATTACGTATGTCCCCCGCCCTATTTAATTAGTTCTGTCTTGTATCACATGGAGACCTGTAAAGCCAAAGGCACTTTAGTCCTACCAGAGTGGAAATCAGCTTCGTTCTGGCCTTTGCTTCGCCCATTTCATTGTCCATTCAATTTTCCAGACTTTGTGAAACGTCATTTGTATTTGCCTCTTTCAAAAACCATGTTTATTCCCGGCAGGGGATCTTCCCTTGCTTTTGTTAACAAGAAGTCTGTCTTTGAGGGCACACCCAAATTCAAGGTTCTCGCCTTGAAACTGGATTTTTCCATGAATCCTTGATACATTTGTTTTTTCAGTGTTTTGCCATTTGTTCTCTTTTTGTTATTTATAGATTTATTCCAAGTCGGAGTTTGGGCTGAGAGATTAGATTTGAAATCGGACAAGTTGAAGAAGCTGGCAGATTCTCTACCTGCTTTCGTGTTTCACTCCAAAGCTGCTTCTACCATATGAAGTATAGAAATTCGTGGAAAAGTTGGAAAAGTGGGAAAGTAAGCATTTAGGCAACAATCAGTTCCCAGTTTCCCCTTTCATGTTATGTTTATATCTAAGGGAAAAGGTAGAAACGTGTAAGTCGCCTGCTCCTATTCTGGATGCTGTTTACGGTGTAAAGTGGCTCATGATATTGCAGGGGTTCCGTCCCCTACTGATAATATTCTTGTTAAACAAGTCTTAGAAGCGTCCAGGCGCTTACTTGGAAAACCTGTTCGTGGAAAGGAACCCTTAGATTTAGAGGTAATCAACAAGATTGCGGAGAAATTTAACACAACCAATGCTATGTTAACAGATCTTAGAATTTGCTTTATATTTTTCATTGCATTCGCCGGTCTTATGCGTTGTGATGAAATTATTCATGTTGTTAGAAGTCATGTTTCCATTTATCATGATTATATGACAATTTTTTGTGTCAAGCGTAAGAATGACCAGCGCAATCGCGGTCATCACTTCTATTTCGCAAGATCTGACAAAATTACCTGTCCTGTCTCGTTGACAGAGAAATTGCTAACCAAACTCCCTAGACATCCAGAGCAGCCTTTAGTTTGTAGAATTTCTTCCAGTGGTTCTCCACTTTCACATGCCATTAGTTATTCTAGAGTTAGAGAAATTTTTCGGCAATCTATTAAAAGTTTTGTTACAGATTGTAATCAATTTGGCACGCATAGTTTAAAGAAAGGTGGTGCTACCGCTTGTGATGCCGCAGGAATTTCTGGAGAGCTGTTAGATATGCACGCCGGCTGGAAATCAGCTAAAACTAAGCAGAGCTACATACGCCCTAGTATTCAAGAGAAGTTAAAAGCTTCTAGAGCTATTAACTTATAAATTCAGATATTTATTGTCACACGCTTTTCCGGCGGTTCTCGTCTTTGTTGTCTCGCGCTGGTTCACGTCCATAAGGCCCCAGCACGAGTCACACTCAATATGCTTTGTGTTGTTCCTTGCGCTTTAGCGCGCGGCGAAGGGTAGGAATGAATAAATGCTTTCCAACGTAACAGCGTGCAGTTGGAAAGCGTTTTCATTACGGTTCTAAGCTTTACTATCACTTATGTGTTAATCTTTTGTTTAGAAATAGTTTTCCTTACGGAGACAATACGTCGTTACGTAAGGATTTCACGATCAGCTTTGACAATAGAGTAATTCATTTGCTATAAATATAGTGTTTTGAAGTTTTTTCAATATCTCGCCTTTTGGACCCGAGTTGGTGACCAAACTTGAAGTTTAGTTTTCATACTAGTTTAAAGCTTTAATCCTCGAAGCTTCATGCACTGCATTTGATCGAGGAGTACGTTCCCTGGTTTTTGTCCCACGGGTTTTATCCAGGGTTTTCGTATCGGCAGTGTATCATAAAATTGTATTTTTCTAGGCTAATGCAGAGTAACTTTTCATTTTGTAACTGCACTTTAATCACTTATAATTCGTTGTAAGCTTTGCATCGGTACCTTTTCACGGTACAAGGTGGCTTTAGTTTATACTACGCTTCGGTAACGGAAAATATTGTATTGTTTATACTATTATTGTATTTCTAGTTCGCAGGACCTGAGTGTCTGTAAGTTAGTAAATTATATAATTGATTTGTAAATAACTGAGCACTCGCACTCGCACTCTTCATGTGAATAAAATACGCTGGTTCACGTCCATAAGGCCCCAGCACGAGTCACACTCAATATGCTTTGTGTTGTTCCTTGCGCTTTAGCGCGCGGCGAAGGGTAGGAATGAATCGCATAAAGCTTACATAATTGTAATTTATGCGTCATCATACGAGATTTTTAATTCTTGGTCCGTTATCTAAATTGTATAAGTTCATATACATTGATAGTTTCGCGTGATATATCTGCATTACTAGCAAAGGCAATGATGCCGGCAACTGTACAGTATAAGTCATGTAAGTCACCATCGTCATGCAAATAAAAGGGAAATAAAAGTCAATATTGGCACAAGCTGGTACTGCCACACACACTACGACCGTATATTCTGAAGGTTGTGCAATCATTTGCAGCGAATCTCTCGAAACAGCTGTAACTTACATTTCTCTCCACGTCTGAGCCAAAGAGAGCAAGATTAGAATCTTCCCACTCGTATTCTTGTTGTTTCATCATCTTGACCGCTTGGCTGAGTTAATATTTCTTGTCTTGAAAGCACAACTAACAACCTCCTGATGCGAATGTGGTCACATAATGAAGTTCCGTAATGTAATAACGTTGTGAATATTCATTGTTTTACTAAAGACCTGCTGGGGCATGCGTTCCGAACATTTGCAACATCCCCGTCAACTTCTTATGTTTCACCCTCTGAGGAAAGATGTCAAAATATGCTAACTAAATAAGATGTTGCTTTATATCTTTATCTTCTCGGCCAGAACAAAAGTAAGGTTAAATATATATTTTATCAATTCATATAGTATTATTAATTCATATGCATATTTCTTTCTTTTGAACTTTGTTTTTTTTTACGCACGGCCTAACAAGCTGTATAAAGCCGTGTTTGAAAATACACTTCAAAAATAAAAAAATTATGAAACACGTTTCCGCGACCATATCCAACAGCGCTCAAAGTTATTTTATTCAAAACTGAAAAAAGAGAAAAAGGTTTGAAATTAATAATTAACGCTTGACAAAAAGCCTTGTCTCGAAATAGAAAATGCCCGATTGCCGAGAAAAGAACCGCGAAAACTGACATGCGAAACGGAAGCCGATAGGGGTCAAGAGTTGTCGTTGCGGAGTTGTCGCAGCGGATTTGTCGCTGCGGAGTTGTCGCTGCGGGTTGTCGCTATAGTTACAGGGGAGGAGAAATGTGCGAGATTGTATTTATAGCTGTAACAAACAAATATGTCGATCACAATGACATTCGTCTTACCTTCACATCATCATCACCATCATCATTACCCATGTCACCTCACTTAAATGTTGTCGTGCGCATTACCCGCATCGACACCTCACCACAGAGGTGAGGAGGGTGAGGGAGCGCCTAGATAGACACTCCTAGGAATGGGCTCCCATGGTTTTTCCACTCTACTACTCACCATCTGAGACGCGTTTAGGGCCCGTTTCGCATAGTACAGTGCATCCCAAAGTGATTGGCGCCACCAATCAACGAATTTCAGGTGCGGATCCAGGAATTTCAGAAAGGGGTGGCCGGATAGTGAAACTATTGTGACCTAAATCCCCCCCCCCCCCCCCCCCAACCCCACCCCTGAAATAAGATAAGACAAATGTATCAAATCACACTAGCACAACCACAATTGGCAATTACTGCATAACAAGGATTAGTATATACTACACGGGAACCTCCATAGATCGCGCGTTTTGATTGGTTCGCTATCTCGGGATAATGCCACAATATTCCGAGATCGAAAGCATTATTCCGAGATTGAGAAGCCAGAGTGCAAGTGGTTCGGATATTTTTACTTTCTAAAGGAACTATCTGATTCGAAATGCAACAAAAATCCTTCTCAATTAACTTATGTTGTCTCTTTAGTTTTTCAAGGTGAATCAGAGAGAGAATGTATTTCTTGAACTTCGAAAATGTGCTGTTCTTGTTTTTCAGTTCTTCGGAATCACAGAGATCGATGATTCGTTCACGGCACTTTTGAGAGACGAATTACTTCACAAAACATATTAATTAAGGAAATTTGTCGAAACATATCTACTTTGCCAAACATTTACATGTACCCTGTAGGCTGGAAGGGACAGTAAATCGTAGAAGCCAGTCATTGAGTGCAGTTTAAGAGAGAATTTCAGTTAAGCTTACCGTCGACTTGTTGATTCGCTTGATCACGAGCCATCCGACATCAAACGTATTTAAAGTGTCTCTCTTTTTATGAACAAGGTCTTCCTCGTTGTCCCAGAGTTTGAAGAGGTTAATTTCCCAAATTTCTGTTTGAATATTCCAAACGAATCTTGAATTTCTCTGCCAGCAGGTTGAAAAATATAGTCATCCATCGGTGGTGAAATGGCGACCAAAGGCAAAGTGTTTTCAGCGAAGCAACTCTGCTTCGCTGAGTCACAATCCATAATCCAAGGCACAAAATGCGAATTTATCCCTTGAATCCATCCTTGCAACCTTCTAAAAACTTAAATCGTTTATCGTAGTCGATATTAAGGTTTTAAAACAAGTGTTTTCTAGCGTTTTTGCTTCTCTAAAACAGCAGCAAGTTTCCACCATGTGTTCAGTAGCCGAATGCTTGTAGTGAAGTCTGACGTAATGTCACGTGCGTGACAAACGTCACGCATACAGAAAGAGGCTACAAAATGTCGGCAAATGCCACATTTAGTGTCGTTCGGATATTTTTTGGAGTGTTCCCGTGTAGTATATACTAAAACAATTATTCTCCTCAGGCTCAGTGAATAGTGGCAAATAGTCCCCTCGACCTCCGTCTCGGGGACTATTCGCCACTATTCACTTCGCCTTCGGCGAATAATTGTTAATTATTATATGTAAACAAATGTTACTGTGTTACTGTAGTGGCGACGGCATAAGACGATTCCAACTATAAGGGCGCGCGCACTCTCTTTTCATTAGCTGTCAATTAATAACTTAAAAACCATCTATCTATCTATCTACCTACCTGTCTATCTGTCTTCGAGGCCTTTGGAATGTAACACAACTACCAGGATGCAACGCGCACGCAAGGCACTGGGTTTCGGAAATGTAGCACCACAACCCACATGCAGCGCGCATTCATTATAGCTGAAATCGTCCATTGCAAGCGTATACTAGACTTGTATCCAGTTGCTATAGTGACGAGCAACGGATTGCGGGGCGCGAGTAGCGAGCGGGCAAAGGATTGTGACCCTTCCCATAATCCTTTGCGTGTCTAACGAGTAGCAATACCCGGTGTAACAGCCCGATGACACGAAAGCGCGCTAAAAAGAAACACAAGTAACGATTGGGTACGCCATATCAAGATAAATGTGTCGCTTTTGTCAATGCCAACCCGTGCGTGACTCGGGCTACCTGTATAGGTATTTCTCGGCTCCTGGGGAACAAAATAAAGATGGCGTCCTACACGAACAACGTTTCTCTCAAAATCTGCAAGTTTTGACGAGTTTGTTGACAATTTAGGGTAAGAATATGGTAAGTAGAAACTTCGATATAAAGAAATTTTAGAAAACGACACATTTCAAAGAGAACTATCTTGATATGGTCTGAGCCTGTTTCACATTTCTAATCAATCTACAACATATGACAAGTGGAGTGTGTGAGGATCTGGAATGCCAGATGTGGCCTATCGCCAACCACAATTTATTGCGCGCCGTTGTACATTTTCTCAAATATAAGCAGCAACTGTTCCGTACCGTGATACTCGACACGAACTGTTTATAGCGCCATTTTACCAGAATAGACATCCAAATTCTCATGTAATATTTCTTTGAAAAGCACATGATGTAGCCATTCAAAACAAAAACACAAACTCGCAAAGGATGCCGGCTGGCAGTGGGCCGGTTTGAGTAAATACAGACGACGCGCTACTATTTGCATAAAAGAGTGTTCCAGCTCTGCAGGAATTTTTTCAGCCACTATATGGCATTGCAGGAATGTTGTTTTTTAGCTTGCTCGAACTTTTTCCTTCTATTTGAGCTCGAGATATATTTTTTTTACATTTCGCACCCCCATCACTTTTCAAATGGTCCTCCTCAATGGAGTGGAATGTCTTGGTAACCCGACAAACTTGAAAGGGTCAAATACAGTAGCGTGAGCTGAATGTGAAAAGGATGGCATTGGCCCTGCATATTCCTTTGTGCTGCTTGTCTGAGTGCACATTGAATCTTACTGGCTGAATTTTGGTTATTATGTAACGTGACTCGGCACAGCCAAACGATTCCTCTAAAAAAGCAGCCTGCTAGCAGGCGTTCGGGCGTTGGTTGGCTGTTTTTAGGTCGTTTCGGTCAAAATTCGAGAGAGAAATGAAAGCCCCACCCCCTCGTTTTGACACTCGCCCCAGACCGAATTCCGTGACCGGTCCAAGATAGCGCACGCATCGGGATTCTCGCTCGATTCTCGCCGTAAAACGACCTAAAAAACAGCCAACCAAGGCTACTAAAAAGTTCACAAAGAGATTATAGGGTGTCAGGTTTCATAAACGATTCCCCTCTAGCTATAAGGTATGGTACGATTGATCGTCTCGTTGTTGATCGCTTATTGACGCCTTTCTTCCCTCTAGTAGTAGCCTTTTGCAATGTATCGCTTGAATTCGATTTTGAAAGCTTCTGATGGTTCACATCGTCTAGGACAGGCGCTGATTGGGATGAACGGGTGTTTTGTAGTTCTCAGGTATCTCTGCAACAGATACAAAGTATGATTGGTAAAAAAGGCATGATTGATTAAAAAAACGCACACCTCGTTGAGGACCTTGCAGGGTGGGTGGTCTAAAGCAACATCAAGATAAATGTGTCGTTTTTGTCAATGCCAACCCGTGCGTGACGCGGGCTACCTGTGTAGGTATTTCCGGGGTCCTGGGGTCAAAATAAAGATGGCGGGCTACTACACGGACAGCGATTCTCTCCAAAACCTGCAAGTTTTGGCGATCTTTGTGACAACTTAGGGCAAGAAATAAGCTAGGAAAACTTCTGGACTTCCAAATATGGTAAGTAAGAAACTTCCATATAAGGAAATTTTAGAAAACGACACATTTCAACGGGAACTATCTTGATGTGCCTAGATTTCCGTGGGGACAAAATTATTCTAAGGGTGTGTATTCCCAATATATGGAACTTCAGGGGGTAAACATAGTTTCCAGGATGGTCATGAGAATATCACTGGCTTTCCAGTAGACTTTTTCGATTTAGTGGAATAGGAAAATAATATTCCTTACTCATGTTCCGCGCTGATGTTTGTTTCCAAGAAATTCTATGAGCGCGGAATATTATATTCCTATTCCTCCTTATTCCACTAAATCGGAAAGGTCTGTTAGGGAAAACCAGGAATTTCCAGGGCGGGTGCTGGAAACTGAATCTGGGGGTCTGAACAGGGGAGATGCGCATGTTTTTTTTTTGCAGAACGAGGGGGAGGGGAGGGATCTAGGAGCCGAGCAAGACCCCCTGCCATGGTCGCATCTTTTTATGGACGGACCATTTGATATTTGATGGGGGAGTGGCTGATTTTTTTGGGGTCGATGTTTTTTTTCGCGTCCAGTTTCGGTGCTTTTTTCCCTAGAACGTGACTGTGCTCGATATTTTTTCCTGATTTTTCTTCTTTTGGTTAGAGATATCATTTAAATTATTTCGCCGTCAAAACGACAATTGATCACCTCAATAAATTACGATTTCAAGCTCTCCTGTTATGTTAGCATTTTGCGAAATTGGTATGCTTATAGCATCCGGATCACTTCGGGTTTTTGGTCACCGGTTTTTGGATGCACTACTATGAAGATGTTCGGATTCAGGATTCTATATTTCTTATCTAAGTGCTCTTTGGTGTATTAGTACAGAGCCTTTTTGTGTTTGGAATTTGTTAAAAATCTGCACTGGTCCGTAGATCTCCTACCCCTACTAACTACCGCACTATTTCCAGAGGTAAAAGTTGAATTTCGAAATAGTTAATATAGACTTCTAAGATTGCACGAGTCGAGCCATCTCTAATAATGCTTTGTAAAACTTTCATTTTGCTCCTAACTAAACGAAGGCTTGGCTATTCAAGATACCTCAGGCAGTGGCGGGTCCACAAGGGTCCACGAATTTCCGAACGAGGGCTGATCACTGAGTAGTTTTTTTGTATGTTTCTCCGAGGTCAATAGACCAAATCGGCTAACGTTGTTTACGTCTTGTTGCCACCCAATTCATATCATGTGATGATTCCCTTGGGTGGTTACAATTGTGCAATTTCTTACACACGACCGAGCGCATGGCAGTATGTATAAGATGAACAATTGTACCACCCAAAGGAATAATCACATGATCTGAATTGGGTGGCAACAAGATGTAAACACCGTTAGCCGATTTGGTCTATGAAATTCTTATTTGAAAATCACGCTGAAGAGATGGAGTCACTAAAAAAACATCATAGAAATTTTGCAAAATTAATCATAGCCCAGTACGAAGTTTTAATTTGTAAATACTACACCACAGCATCCGCGCGCGCGAAGCTAGTAAAGTTAGGTGGCGAGCGCGCAGCGCGAACCGACCAAAACAACCTTCTGTTGATAAAGACATCATGTTCCCGAAAAAACAGTAACCAGGAGAGAGTTTTAGATTTTTTTCGCCACCACTCTGCTTGCGCGATATTTTTTTATAGGTCAGATGCTTGCTCGATATTTTTTTGGGGAATCAGCCACAACACCCCCCCCCCCCCCCCCCAGCCCCAACCAACCCCGCCATCAAGTATAAAATTGTCCGTCGCGTCCCTTATGCCATGTTTTTGTAAACTAGTCATTGAGTCGCAATGTCCTGGTGGTAGTTCGTATAGGTTGAGAAAGTTCCAACATTTTAATTGCTCTAAATTCAAGACCTCCTACCCAGACAACTTTGCAGTCTGGGTGCGTACGGCTTACGCCAACATTGGGGGAGGGGGGTGTCAATTTTTTGGGTTCTGCAAGAATTTTTTCCGGAATTAGTATTATGATTTTTTTTTTACTAGCTTGGATCTATACAAGAATTTTTTTTGAAAGGATTTGCTTTGCTCGAATTTTTTTTGGAATTTCAATTCCCTCCCCCAGTTTCTAATGATCAACCCCAGCCCCTGTCAACCCCCAAATAGCTGGTCATGCAGAGAGCCACTAATAACCTACCTCGGCATACAACAATGCATTGCATTCCTCTTTGTCGCTACATCTTCTTCCAAGTTCACAAGCGCATCGCGTCCGGTATCAAGCAGATATACTGAAAATAAATGAATCAAGAAAGCAATAATCATTCTATCGATCAATCAATCAGTGAATTAATCAATCACCATTGGTCCACAGAAGCAGCAGCTACGTGCCAGCCGATCTCTCACCTCAAGTATAAAGTAACTGTGCTATATAGCGCTAGCCTTGCAGGCGGGATTCTTCTCTTCTTTCCTTTCCGCCCCTCCCCTTCGCCCGATTTTTGCGCTCCCCCCCCCCCCCCCCACCGGACCGTGCGCTTCAAAATAAATTCCAAGATGGTGCCCGATCAAACACCCAGTACCGCCTAGCAGGCTAAAGCCTAGTTTCCATATAGTCTTATCTGTCGTATCTGTCTCATCAGTCGACCGTGAAACAATGAAAATTGGAATTATTCTTTTGTTTCACGGTTGACTGATACGACAGATACGACAGATAAGACTATATGGAAACTAGGCTTAATATAGCACTTATCCTTACGGCCCAAAGTTTTTTTTATAAACATGAGTGTGTGTTAGTATGGTGAGTTCTGTGACACAGAGGTTGGGCCACTTCCGACGGTCCTCGTGGTTCTTCGTCCCTCTGGTTCCGTTTAGTGTAGTGTATGTGAGAAACCTACGGTTTAACGTCCTTATCCGAGAAGACGCGAAGGTCTAACCATTTGCAGATATTTAAGCAGAAGCAGCACCTTCTCCTTAATTATTTAGAAAATACCCTGAGTGTTGGTCCGGCCGGGATTTGAACTCACGACCTCCCGCACCTAAGCCCGGCGTTCTACAACTACGCTAACCGGTTGTCAAACCAGTACATTTGCGCGTAAGGCACGATTTTCTGAGGGGATGGAAATGTTTTTTTCGGCTAACGCTTTTGACCACTTGTTGCCATTTCAGACATAGATATATTTTAAGAGTACCAGGTAATGAGACATACATAGGTAAATAATCCTCAAAAAGACAGTGACGAGCTTGAAAAAACCCTTCCCTCACGTCTTCACATGGGACATCAGATCAGATCACGTAATGATTCATTTGGCGCAAGGCACAGATTTATATATTTTGTCGTTAGCATTGCTTACCGTCGTTCTCCATTTCTTTCCTTGGAATCGATTTTAATTCCATTTTTTTGAATTCCACTTCTCCTGAATCTTCAGAAATCCTGTTGCAGTGTAAATTGATAGAAATAATTTTTTAAAACGCATAACTCTTAAACGCATCTCAATGCAGATGTTTTTTTTATTTTTGGGGGAATTCATTTGTTGTAGAGTTCTGACTGTCTCGTACCCAGGGCTTTCCGGGTTTTTTTAGGGCGCGCAAAGATTTATGAGCAGGGCGCGCAGGGAGTTATGGGATACTTTAAACTGGGGGCGCAGAGAGAGTTGGGACATGCTATCCTACAGTTCATTGCGCGTCGTGTAATACTCATTCCCAGTCCCGACGCCACCAAAATAATTTTCATAGAGAAATCACCGCAAAAGACACAAAAAAGTAACGTCTGGCCGGGTACGAGACTGTTCTGACCCTCTTTACTTCTGAAAGAACGATGCAATAATCTATCTTTTGTACGGATATTGAACGATTGAAGCTTTTTTTTTCACGCAGACGTGCGTGACGACGCAGACGTGCGTGACGAGAACTCTATTAAATGGCGCTAAGTCGCACGTGACCTAGCCCGATTTTTAGCCGCAACTTACGTTACAATTACGTTAGCACGTCCTCCCTCGCGTCGGACTAACATCACGGGGAAAAATTCTCGCGAGCAAGTCAAGTTGTCTCCTCGCGCGCCAGGGTCCTCGATACCTCCCCCAAGGAGGAGGCGAAATATAAGCTAAATTCTGATAATTGGGCCGATAGTAGTTGGCGGAATTAAAAGATTCGTTGTGATTGGTTCACCGTTCCCCACGTGTTTCTCATCCAGACGTAACATTTCACCCCGTGACTTCACCAGAATCAGAGATAGGAAATGCCAACGAACGCTAACCACCGTAGCGACTGAGAATAAGGCTAGACTGGACCTGGTCTGATGCCTTAATCCAGTCGCGTCACGCAAGTAGAATTTGAAGATACCTGAAGAGGCAAGGTTCAAAGTGTCACAATCGTCCTCTTCTTCTACTGTCTGCTGGCCATCCTGGAAGTCATCGTCTCCCTGAAACAAATCCAGAACTTGTATAAGACCATGCTCGAGGGGGTTACTCCCAAAACTTATACGGGGATGCTTGGCCCAGATTCTGGACCCCTTACCCTTCTTTATACCAATTTCAGAGCAAAAAAAGTACCCCTTTCTTATACCAAAGCCGAAAAAGGTACCCCTTTCTTATACCAAGCCTGAAAAATCGGCTTTGTGCTCTGTTAAAAAAGAAACGGTTTTGCTCTCGCGTTGCGGTTGAAAAGCGGTGAAATACAGACCCTTTTTTATACCAAAATTACAATTTTCCCTGTTTTTATACCCAGTCCAGCCTCAAAACCCCTTTCTTATACCCAGCCTGAAAACCCTACCCCTTTCTTATACCTCCAGCCTGAAAACGCTACCCCTTTCGGACCGAGCATCCCCGTATAGTCCAATATAGGGAGTACCCCCCTGAAATAACCAAATATGACTACAAAATTGGTTCGAAAACAAGAAAACTTCACCCTGGACCGGTGCACCGAAAAACGTAACTTCAGGAAACGTTTGACTCCTGTTGAATACCATGGTATCATGTTCAAAGAAGTTGAACCGTGTAAAAGACCATTCGTAAATACCAACTTGGTTACCGTCGTGTGAAGCTTCAAATCTTTAGCCGCCGCTGCTAACAAATGATTTGAAAGACGACTAAGGGCCGACCATTCAACTCTTGGGGGGGGGGGGGGGGGGCTTTTTTGAAAAAAATGTCCTGCACGGCAAAAATTCTCAGCGTCTAACAGAGGTATAAAAAAAATATTGCACCGACAAAAAAGCCCCCCCCCCCCCCTCAGAAGTTAAATCGTCGGCCCTAAGCATGTACTGAGCATTGATAAACAATCTGCGCAGGCGCAGAATTCGATCTTTATTGAACAATACGTGAGATTTGAAATTTACAGTTTACTCATGATTGATAAGTTGTCCGTGACATGTTATCATGGGTTTTCGTCGTGCCGGGTTGAGTGTGGCAGGGAAAGAGGAAAGGGAGTTGTTCCTAGCGCCCTTGAATGATTGCAAAAAAAAAAAAAAACTGGAAGGACTGTATGCACAAAACATTAAGCACGCAGAGACAACACTTAGTAATCACCAGACGGCCCTAGTGATCTACTCACATCAGGTAAAGTATTGAAGATATTTTCCTCGTCATTAAGATCGTCCCAATCTGAAAATGGCGTACAAAGAGATTTTTATTTGAATTTCGCTGCATGGCGCCGCAATATTAGTTGGGATGGTGTGAACTGCAGATTTGAACATATGTAAACTAAAATTAACACCTCTTAAAGAAAATGTGAATGTAAATGTTTGAGACCGACTCCCAAGACTTGTAGCTCGTAGGCTGAATTGCGCTTTTCCAATGCGAAACACAGGCTCCCCAGGATCATTGAGCGAACTCCAGAGTTGATAGTTTGCAGTTTTCTTGTGTCGCTGTGTGAAGTTTGACTGAGTTCGATGAGCGCTAAAATGAAAGTACCTACGAAAATAAAAAAAATGAAAAACGCCCTTATCTAGTCCTTTAGTACCTAAATAAACCACTACTAGCATTTATTCGATCAGAAATGCACTTTTAAGCGAGTTTTAGCCAATTTATTGTCACCTCTTACTCTTACTATATGTTCTGGAAGGCTGCAAACTGCAAAATTCCGAACGCTCAGCGATCCACAAATTTCCCTCGATTTTTTTCCAAAAATCATTGTCGCTTGCTCAAACAAACCACACAGAATAAAAGTACAACTATTTAGCTTTCTTGTTTACCATTTTCGTGAATAACAACCCTCTCTGAATGATATAAATGCGAATCTTTTCAGCCTCGTCGATTCGGCCTGAAATCCACGGCAGGTACGCTCCCACGACTCCGTGGTAAAACAAACCGTTGTGACGTTTTTGCTCCCGTCTAGGGGTGGGCCAGACATTTTCGCAGACTAGAAGGACAAGTTGTGAGAGCCTGAGACACTTTCGGTACTTTTATTTTAGCGCTCATCGAACTCAGTCAAACTTCACACAGCGACACAGAAACTGCAAACTATCAACTCTGGAGTTCAACTCTGGAGATCCTGGGGAGCCTGTGGCGAAACATGCATTTGATCAAATTGGGTTTCGTTTCGATTCTAAAGTCTCGTGGAATATCTATGAAATGATGAACTATCAGGGGCGTAGCCAGGGGGGTCCAGGGGGGCCTGTCAAGCAATTTCTTTTACACAAGCGCCTTGTTAAATAGGGGAAACATTCAAGGGCTGTAGTCCCATGAAACATTGCGCGCGTAGGATCAAGAATCAGCTAGCTGATTCTTCAAGAATCAGCGTGCTGATTCTTGGAGACCCTTAAAGTGCGTGATTCCCAAAGTTATAAAGCGCGCGCTTTTAGCCAATCAGAATCGAGATAGTGAGTACAATGTATAATAATACATATAAAATGCATTGAAAATGTTGTCTTACTAAAAATTAAAAATGCTAGATTTCCTAACGGATTTCTCCGTGGAAATATTGAGCGGTTTTCATATTGACTGTAGTGAAACCAAATCTGAACAAAACACAAAACCTATAGGAATTATCACAGTCACGTGAAATTCGCTCTAGTACTTACCATTAACTTCGACTTTCACACGACCATCGCGGTCGTGGAACCTCTTCGACGCCAAATCCGTTATCATGTAGCGATTTCTCCCCATTTTGTAGTCTTGCCCATCGCCATTAAGCTTGAGGATTAAAAGAGTTGAAGAGTGAAACAATTGAGGAATCGTTACGTAATATACAAATCGCTTATGGCCGGTAAAACGGGTATCTTTAAACAACAGAGAGGCAATGATACAACTGAACGGAGAGCTTCGATGTTAACCAGTATATTATATTTGTTTTAACGAGAACATTTCAGGGAACAGGGGAAAGGGCGAGAATAGATAATTTAGGACAACGAGAAAGGGCAAGAAAATGCAAGCTATAGAAAATTCGGGAGATTTCAGCCAATCACAAACACTCATCGACAAAATACATAGCAGATAGCAGGCTACCTGATAGACCTTAAGACCAAGATCCAGGATCATCACGCATTTTCTGCTCAATGACTTCTTGCTGTATGGGACCTCGCAAAGCTTGAGGCACTCACTTTTTGGCTTCTGCAAAGGGGGAAGAAACTGAAGATTAGGTCGTTTCAAAACCCAATTTAGAAGGACTTTTTGGTGGATCGATAATTGAAATGGCATGAGCATTTCCTTGACTTTGAACACACAAGTAGTTGTGGACCCTTGCGGACTGGTCGCGTGTTTCACAGATAAAGGTTTCTTATATAGTCGAGCCAAACGCGTGGCCTAACTATGCTTTGACGACTTATTGTTATTTTAAATAGACGGGCACAAATGTCACACACGCCTAAAATAATAAAGTTGCTTTTTTTTCATTATCTAAAATATTTAAATCAGTTTGATTTCGATACTTACGCCTATAAGTTCAGCTTGATACAAACATGGCTTGTACTCTGCATCAGTGACGTGACGGAATCCCGAATCAATGCTGCAACCAAAACAACTATGGTAAGGGGCCGACCATTTAACTTTTGAGGGGGGGGGGGGGGGCGTTTTTGTCGGTGCAAGATTTTTTTCTACCTCTGTTAAGCGGTGAGAATCTTTTTTTCCAATAAAAAAGAAGGGTTTTAGTCACCATTTTGCTGTGCAGGAAATTTTTTTCAGTGCAGGAAATTTTTTTTTTTAAAGTTAAATGGTCGGCCCCTAAGCTCGTGGAATCACGTGATCATCAATGCCACCTTACTCGCACGGCTATCTCAGTTTCGAGTAACCCGCAGGGTGTGAGAGAGAACGGCAAAATATTTCGAAAAAAATGGTGATAGGTGATCAGTCTAAAGCAACATACCGAGTCAGAAAAAGAAACTGAATTCGGTAAATCAAGCCACATATCTTCGCGCCACTGTGTAATATCCTCATGTCATGTTATTTCTGCCCAGGCGTCTCTACTCAGCGGAAGAGGCAGATTAATAAAAGGCGCTATCGATGAGAAAGGCGCTATCGATGAGCGAGAAATGCATCATGAGAAGTAGCACAAGGGATCACGGGAACCCTTCCCATAATCCCCGGCGGCGTACTTCACTCGCTACTAGTTTCGCTCGGCCGGTCTTGCTCGTCCCGAAATCCGCAGGAACGTGCCTGGGTACTAGGCAGGTGCTACCGACACCGCGGCAAAACGCAGTTCACATGCGCTAAAGATTCACCGTGAAATGAAGACAATTGAAAAAATCTACATAACAACAGAGAGCGATATATTGTGAGTTTAAACCATTATTTTCGCCTCGGGTGCAAGCCTTAAAGTACGTGGTGCAAAAAATTCAGAGAAAGATATTATCATATTCTAGCTGCTCTGCAATTTTTGGCCTTACGTTTTCAGTCTGGAGCTTCCGAATTTCCGAGATATTTTTGTTATGTAGATCATTTCTTTTGTTTTCATTTCACAGCTAGTGAATCTTTAGCGCTTGACAAATGCGTTTGGCATGCCGCGGTGTTACACGTCATGGGACAATTTTACCCTCGTCCCAGGCTCCTTTTGGTTGCGCGGCTTGTTGGTTAGTGGAGTCACGGGATAACTCACCACTTATCAAGGAAGCAAATACAGTGAGCTTGCGTGACACGTGAAGCGGACACAAGACGCTTCGGCACGAGATTAGGACAATATGAACTTTCTGTTGAGCTTTGTAAAGCGAGAACTTAGTGCTGTCGTACCGGAAATATTCAGTTTTGTATTTACATTTATTTGTTACTACAAGTCCCTCTAGAGGATGTACTCGTACGTAGATTGATGAAACACTCTGTCTCGTTTTGATATATTACGTCACATACCCCCCTTCCTTGGTAAGCATTCCAACTTTGAAGTATGACATGAACAGCTTGGACTCGTGACCCTGAACCTCCCTGTGTTGTATCGGCTTGTCATCCAACTATCACAAATAAATGGATAGATAAATGACGTAAGTATAATAAAGTGTTTACATTACCTTATATTATAATATAGCTACGATATAACGCGTGCACTGATTTGTCCAAATCTATGCTCTATTACACCGATAAAGTAATGGTTCTCCCCCGCTATATAATAAAAGCATTAGAGCACAACTGTCTATGACTTTATCGGCAAATAGAGCACTTGTGATGTTGGGAGAGACACTCGAAACGTTTTAAAATCACTCGCCTGCGGCTTGTTTGTAGAGCCCACAAATGTAATAACTACCCACAAATGTAATAAACCCACAAATGTAATAACAGGTTGCCCACAAATGTAATAAACCCGCAAATGTAATAACAGGTTGCCCACAATTGTAATAAACCCACAAATGTAACAACGGGTTACCCACAAATGTAATACACCCAGAAATGGAATGTACCCACAAATAACACAGGGCATAGTTAGGGTTACTACCAAATTGGCAACAAGTCACTTTCTCGAGAAAGAAAACTTTGTTTATGGAAACATATTTGGATATTTGACTCAGCCCATCAATGGGGACTTTGCCCGAACTTAAGGAAAGCCGTCTTGGCGGCATGGACAGGTGGGAACGGTCAGATATATACATTAGTGTGGTATGGCTTCATCGATGTCTTCACAGGAAACCAATCATAGACAGCCCACTCCTTACTGTATGGTTTATTCTTCTAACAAATGTATCCCTTTTGGAGCCGGCTTGGGATATCAAGCCTGGCATTTCAGTGAATTTTAAAATGATCATCCTGAAGTTTATGGTTACCCAACCTGGAATTTTACGCTTGTAGATGGCCGATTGATTGACTGAGTTGAAAAAATAGATTGTTCTCTCTACAATCGCGGGCTACACAAGCAACATAGAGTTAGCAAATATTTTCCCATTTTGTTATCAGTTCAGTCCCTTTTGTCTCCTTGCATCTCTAACTGTTTACCAGATCAATCTCTCTGATTATCAATGCATTTTGGGGGAGTTTGGCGTCAAAATGCAACAATTTGGAGTCCAAAGTGTGTGCAAGACGGACTGTGATTGGCTGTGTACACGGGTCAACACGAAAATACGCATGCGTAAATAAGAGCCGCCGATGTTTTCGCATACCGCTGAACGTTCCATTTCGGCTTGGATGGGTTGTTTGCTCATGCGACGTCAATGATACGTATGAGGCGCGGGGAGTCCCGATATATACGAGGCATGACGTCGACGATAACGTAACGGATAATTCTACTGGAATATTGAACTCGCCCTCTAGGACAGCTTTCGCAACAAATATCTTCACCAATAGTTCGAACGCCATAGCTGCCCAGTTAACACGAATAATACTACTGGAAAAAGCGGGCGGAATATGAAGCCAGTGTGCTCGCCCTCTGAAACAACTTCCACAACAAATATCTCCCACCAATTGCCCGAACGCCACAGCTCCAGTGAGCACTGATAATACTACTGGAACTAGTGGGCGGAATATACAGCCAGTGCATGCGCTCCCCTCTGGCGCAGCTGTTACGTGGTATAATATGTTTAAATAAAACAAGTTCAAGTCCAAACAAAGTTTTTTTTCTTCGAGAAAGCGATTTGTTGCCAAGTTGGTAGAAACCTTGTGTTATTTGTTGGTATATTACACTTTTGGGTGTATTACATTTGTGGGTAACCCGTTATTACAATTGTGGGTTTATTACATTTGTGGGTACCCTGTTATTACATTTGTGAGTAATAACTACCCACAAATGTAATAAACCCACAAATGTAATAACAGGTTGCCCACAAATGTAATAAGTTATTATTTGTGGGTTTATTACATTTGTGGGTAGTTATTACATTTGTGGGCTCTACAACGTTCTCGTGTCTCTCCCAACATCACGCGTGCTTTATTGCGCCGATAAAGTCATAGAAAGTTGTGCTCTAATGCTTAATTTACATTGCTGTCAGGGATTGGTCAAGGAAGCGCCTTCTCAAAACAAAATTCAGCGCCATCATCGTACTGTGCAAATGAACGTGATATTCTTAAAAAAAGCATTACAATTAGGTAGGAGAAAAAGTAAAGGTGCGCAGTGACCATAGTAGCTTAAGCTTTCGACATGGTCACTGCCACTACTAGTACCGAGGCTAACAAGTCATAAATTGGAGAAAAAAAAATATAGTGGATAAATTAATATATAGTAAAAGTAGGTTTCAGGTTCTTCTGTCAATTTTGTTTGCTGTTGTTGTTTTCTTTCTACTCTTACCAAAGTGTCCAACTCCACTGTTTTATAGGCGGCGGTTCCATACTCGTCTTGAGTAGATTCTTTTCCGATCCAGAAATGGAGATCATAGTTTAACTCCTCCTGAAAGCGCAAGAAAAAATACCATTCATCAACTGTAGCAACTGCACCCCAAACTAGCCTGATTCTCAGTCGCTACGGTAAAGTTTTGCACATCCTACCTCCGCATCCGATCAACGGCATGGATCAGTTGTGTTGCCAGGCGATTCCAGCTATTTAAGCGTGCATGCTGGAATGTAACGCAATTTCCAGGATACAACGCGCGCATACAATGATACAAGGCACTTGGTTCGTGAAATGTAACACAACAACCGGCATGCAGCGCGCGCATTCATTATATCTGATATTGTCCATTTGCCGTGGCTGAATCTTGTCTTTGATCTTTTCAAACATAGTTAGTAGAGGGGACTATGGTTCAAATCGCTAAAAAAATTCTGTCATTTACCAAGACGACACAAGTGAAGATATATCCATATCCGGTCGAGGACGGCGAAAAAATTTAAATGGGAGCGCTCTGTCTAAGCCCTGCATACAAGAGATAAATGTGTCGTTTTTGTCAATGCCAACCCGTGAGTGACGCGGGCTACCTGTGTAGGTATTTCCGGGCTCCTGGGGACCAAAATAAAGATTGCGGCCTACACGAACTGTGTTTCTCTCCAAATCTGCAAGTTTTGACGAACGTTTGGACGATTTAGGGTAATAAATAAGCTAGGAAAAACTTCTGGAACTCCAAATGGTAAGAAGAAACTTCCATATAAGGAAATTTTAGAAAACGACACATATTTCACCGCCGAGAACTTTCTTGATATGGAAATTCCAAGGGGAGGGTTCTATCTGATGCCTGGACATTTCAAGGGGAAGGGGTCGAGGGCCGCTGGAAATCCTGGAAATCCAGGGGGGAGGGGTCTATCTTGTGGAAAGGAGGGGTGTATGGCATAGGCAACTTGCAAATTCAGGGCAGGGTTATTGAAATTCGAGGAGGGGTGTTGCGGATCCCTGGAAATTCCAGGAGAGGGGAGTGTTGAGGAATTCCAGAAATTCCAGGGGAGGGGGGGGGGGGGGGGGGGGCTTCAAATGATAGGGTCCTCGACCCGCCCGTTGCGATCAGAGAATAGCAGCCAGCCACAAGTTAACAACATTTTATTCAGAATTTCTGCAAGAGTGTGCCAATAAACTGTTGTTATAAAAGTAGAGGGGCTCATACTCACACTCCCTTTCTCCTTGTAGGTGTTCAGGACAATGTAAGAATCTCCTTTGTAGAACGTCCCATGTTCCTTCTGTACTACAGGCTTACAATTAGGTTTCAATTAGGAAATATATTAGTACTTACTAGACGTATTTTACGAGTTGCCGTAGGGTAAGGAAAGTAGTATTACGACACTGTTACTATACTGCTCCTACAAAAACCGGACAGCACCGGTCCGCAAGTGTCTTTCGGAATTAGATAGTGTACCTTAAAGAGATCCCCGATCGAGAGACACTTTAATAAAAGCTTCCAAGACGAGCAAGCAAGCGAAAGTCCAAGTTGGCGGCGGCCAAATCGGCATATTCATTGCAAATTCCCTGAATGTTGGAAAGTGATAGAAAGTACAAAAAAACTAACCTAACAGTATCGACCCATATCACGTTGATATGTTTATCTTATAGTTATCAGGGAACGAAATCCAGTCGAATCGGTAATCTGGAAATGACACCATACATTTGTACGTACAGATGTGAACCCCCCTTCCCCCCCCCCCCCCCCCCCCCCTCCCTCTTCTCAAATCCTGGCTACTCTTCGCACGTTATGTTTGAACGTTTGAAAGATGCGTTTCTAGGATGAAACGAGACGTTTCTATGGAGAACCAAAGAATTCTGCCCTCTCTGATTGATCAGTGAAAAATAAACATGGCGGTTGCCCTTGGAAACGTCTCACTTTTGTCTCACAACGCAACTTTCAAACGTAACGTGCGAACTGTTTGGGTTAAACAGTCAAACGCAATTAATTGGCTGTAATTCTTCCCAAACTTTGCAGCTTTTCTAATACGGATGTGCTGAATTGAATACTGGACTATATAAGATAGTAACGTGATATGGGTTTATATGGATTTTCGTTTATATTTATTGCAAAAAGTCGCGCTTTTGGAGGTGTTCTGTAATAATAAAATCGTAGTAATCAATAATAGTCGAATAATCAGTAGTAATCAAATGCAGTTGCAATATGTGTAAAGTATAAGAAATCGTCTCCTTATCGAACCTTTGCTGCAGAAGTAATGATTACATTTCTTTTAAAAATAGTCAAGGGTTATTCTGATACCTTGAATTTCTCGATTCTCCAGACTTGAAGGCCGACATCTTTGCCAGCTCCTTCCCAAGCCGGTTCAGATTCGGCTGCCTCTTTCTTCACCTGAAAAAGTTTCAAGAATGACGTCTTGGCCAACGTCGAACCAGAATTGGCCCTGAAGAGGCATGGTCTTTTATTCAAACTTACACTACTGTTTAAACATTTCAAATTTCGATTTTTTAAAGATTAGAGTGGCACAAGAGAAGCACCATAGTTATGTACTGTATATCTGTACGAAGCGTTGCTAGGAGACACCGGTGACGCGGGCGAAGTATTCGCCAAATCTCTTTTAGTACATGCTCAACTGGATGGGAAAATTCATCGCAACCCCAAATTGAACCTGGCCTTCGGCCTCGTACAATTTTGGGTGTTCCTCTGAAATTTCCATCCAATTTTGTCTTAATCGGACAGCATGGAGACCTGTTATTTATTAATTATATAGCATCCATGTTCAAACCCAAACTGTCCAATTTTAGCGTGGGACAGCGCGCGCGATACAATTTAGAAATAATTGGACGTTTCAAGAAAAATCGATCTGCCGGCACAATGGGATTTCGATCTGGCGATACAAATAGAAAACTAATGAGGCATTGAATGGAATCAAGGACCGCCATGGGCGCTAGTATGACAAAGAATAGCCGCCTACTCACAGGTAAAAGGTCACCATGCCTGAAAGAAACATCGTAACTATGACGTCAGCATCCTGTACTTTTTCTCAGACGTGTCTGATCCCATCAAAAATCGCATTTTAATCAAAAATTTACACTACGATTCCTGCAATGCTTGTTATCACTGCAATTTTAATAATTCTGCGAACTCTACGCCGACGATTTCACGCAGACCGTTGTAAGTTTTTTAACTATTAAATAAGGAGGCTCCAAAACCCGAGATTCTCCAAAGTAAAATGCAATTCAGCCTCCATTTTGTCAGCCTAGCAGCATACTGAGACAGAGAAAGCATCCATTTCCATCGGCTGAGTTTAGGGAATGCAGTGCAATATTTGCGATTGAATCCGATAAATGAATAATAAAGGAGCGGCTGACTACTAGTAGGGCTCTTAAACGGTTTGATGCATGACAATCGCAGTAAAGCGGTTTCTAGGTGCTTCCTAGTGTGTTGGATATAAATTTTGGGCCGACGTACGAGTGTAAATATAGCAATTTGGCTTGGGACAGCCGATTCTAAAAACGTAATATTGTGCCATTTTCTTGCTCTCAAACTAGCCGATCAGAACGATCTTTGTTGTACCACCAAGCATCCCAAACATATTCGAAAAATATTCTTATTGGGCAAACAAAGTTCCCTCCTCAGAAAATATTGTCATGTATCAACTGTTAACTGGGTACCAATGATTAAATTCAGTTTTTGCTTTCAAAATCTGTGAAATTTCGGGTATCTCTGGCTGTTCTTTGCACACAGCGAGGTGAAGTCAGCTGGTAGACCATTTTGGTCGGCCTAAAAATTGTCGTGCCTTTATTTTCACCATGAAGAAGATGAATACGAAGTGGGTGAATCAATTGATTATAGTTTTAGATGGGATTCTTTGAGAAGTCAAGTATTAAACGACGAAAAAAAAAAAATCTCGGAATGAAATAATTTGCATATTTCTATAAACTTCTGAAACTTCTTGTCATTGTTTTCAATAAATAATTGAAAGAAATTATGTCTAAAAACACTAAACCTCGAAAATCAAATCCGAAGGTCTTCAAAATCAACTCGTTCAGACTTTGAAAAAATATGTAAGTTTTGACAAGAAATACATTTTGCCCCTCTATAAAAAGCTTTCCAAATTCCAAAAACAGAAAGTTGATTTGAAATTTCACTGTTAAATATTTTTTTTCACATTCTGCCAAAATTACTCAATTTCTTAATGGATTTTTTTGCGCCACGACGAGAGCATCTATTTCCAGTATAATATTACGATTCGGATTGAACGAAAAAACCCGAGGGCTTCCTATTATTATTCACTGATTTGCCTAAAATAATGTATCTTCTAAGTATATGATATTTGTCTGCAGCATCTCATCTCTCGACGCAGCTGTAAAAAACGAATTTTGCTCAAATTTGTGGTACTTACAGTTCTATCAGTATCGGATCCAAATAATGAAACATTGGTCTCCTGCCAATTAACTTTCTTGGCTTTTACAAGCCCCTGGGTAGACATTTTGGAGTAATTTCACGCACGCCTTAAAAGCAACAGTTGTTCTAACTGTCTTAGCAAGACACGGCTTTAGTCTTATGCATGAGTTCTCCGTAGACCAAGTAGACCATAAACACAGTGAAACAGTAGACGTCATATTGTGGCAATCGATTGTTTTTGTTTTCAATTCTCTGCTAGGTTCGTAGGACACATCTTCTAGATTGCAGTAGAGAGAACAGACACAGCAGGCGGTGGAAAATTACAAATGGTAACTAACCGGTCTATTTTTAAAGATGCTCTCAAGGGAGGGTAAAGCAGAAGTGAAATTTGGTGGTCTTGGTAAAAATATCACACGTACGACAGGACCCTAAAAAGGTTTCGGAATTTTTGAATTTGCAGATGCAAGCTTTCTGATTTGCATGCCAACTCTTCTAGTGACCAAAGATAGATATCGAAATTTTGAGCAAAATTTGAAAAATTTTGCAAACTTTACAGAACGAAAATGTTACTAGTCCAAACAAGCAACAGAAAGAGAAGTTATAGAACGGGAAAATACGAGACGAACGACAAGAAAGGAGGATCGAAACTGTAGTGATGGTCTCAACCATCTTTTGGTCCTTCTTTGCCGAGATTTTTAATACGATCGAATTAAGCCAATTATTTTTCACCCAATTAAGCTTGTCATGCATTCCGCCTCTGGCCGCTATAGATCGTTTTCATATGACGTCATACAGTTTCTAACTTTGAAACTATGATTGCTACCACTTTGTGCTTTTTGTTTCATTTCTAGCTACCTCTAGCGAGTTTCCATGCCAGATTTAGGAACATCTGTTATTTTGCCTCGAAGATACGAATAAGACAAGTTTTGTCACGCAATACTAGTCACGACTTTTGGGAGGCCATAATGTTTTCAAATTCATCGGTTTGACAATCTAAACTATTCCAGACTGTTATATAAGTGAATATCTATGTATTAAGCTGAATTTGGATGAATATTTGTCGTTTTTGTACACTTTTGCGACATTCGATTATTTGGCGGCCATCTTGGGGTACCATTTATGGCGGCGCCATACATTCAATTTCACTGTAATAAATTTGGTATTAAATGCGTATATCTCGACACCAAATATTCTATGCGGATAAAACTGGCATAATTACATAGTTTATAGTCCTCTTTCAGGTTCATTTAATGAAATTTGTTTTAATCTAGCGAGCAAAGAGCTGATTTAACGCTGAAAACGATCTATAGACCTTAATCACCTTAATAATGCTTTTAAGCATTAAAATAATATCGTATAGTTATCAGGTTCCCTGTTGCGATCTGACAGGGCTAGCCTGCATTGATCCTTGAATAATAAGACATCATAAGGCGTCTGATTTGATCTGAACCCAAAGCCCGGTTTCCATACAGATACAGCTTTCCACAGCTCGCGCAAACAAATTTGTTATGGAAAAGATGTCGTGAACCAAGTTGTCCTGCGACAGCTGCGACATATGGAAACCTGCAGCGTTCGCGAGTTCTGCAAAACGCTGCGTCTCTTGCGACTTGGGACAGCTTATGTCGCAGGAATCTTCCGTGTTCTATCTCTGCGACCGCTGCAACTGGAGTTTCGCGACTGCTGCGACACCCGTTTTCAATATGTCGCAACTGTCGCAGAACAACTTTGTTTACAATAGTTGCAACCGTATGGAAACTGGGCTCTAGAGAGCTGATATACTTACAAAACCCTCAACTCTCGATTCATCGTAGATCACCCAATCCCTTGGCAATGAGTGCATTATTGAGCACTCAAGTTATTTAGCACGAAACCAGTTCATTCGGAAACACTAATGCGTTTTATTTCGATACAAAATGTTCTACAAATTCATATTATCAAATTATCGCTCCTTGCCAGAAGGAACCAGAAATCTTAAACAAAACACATAAAAAATTTAAGTCATATATATAATCAATACTCGAGAATATGCACTGGAAGTATGGAAGTACCCTGAGCACAGGTTTCTTTCTGTTGTCTTACACTGGCTAGCAAAGCTGTTTCGCACGCTATTTAACTCCCATATCAAGAAAGTGCTGTCGTTTTATATGCCAAAACAGCGCGGGTTGCCTGTGGTGTTCAAAGCGTGACTCAGGCCCCTCGGCGGGGGGTAAAACAAAATGGCGACCAAGAGAAGGATGTTTCTCGAGTATCTGCAAGTTTTTGGTCAATTTTCCTGCTTTTTTCGCTAAGATATGAGGAAAAGTACTTACAGACCTACCAAATAAGGTAAGGTGGGATTTCCTAATAAGGAAGTTTTACAACGGGCTTTAGATAAA